>NIVC01001867.1:185000-227804 GCA_002269645.1 Macrostomum lignano | reverse complement strand
CTTTTGTTTAACTCAGCCTTCAACTCAGACAACATCATCTTGAATCGTGAATCAGACAAAATCGCCTGAGATATGCAATAAGTATATCATATATCTGAGGCAGGCCTTAAACCATGGTTTTATTCACCCATGCTTTAAACTACGAGTAGAAAAAGCTCGTTAAAATTGTTAGAAATTTCGAGAAACCATGCTCCACGTGGGCATCCAGGATTGACGATCTTGAAGAATAGAAAAATATCATAGGTCAGATACATCCCAGACAACTCATGTTGGTTGTTACTGGGCTCAGAAGTAAATATAAACTGAAAGTTTCCTTAGAATTCAATAAATTCATCCAATATGGCCAATAAAGAATCCATCCGATTCAAATCAATTGTATTTGACATTGCATTGACAACTGAGTTACTGTCACTGATACTGATAAGAGTGATAGGCATTATTGTTGACGCCTATGGTAGACCTATTGCAATGGGCCATGCCGCCATGCCTTTAATTTTGATCACTTACTCACCTTGTCCTTATGCTTGTAACATTATGATTATCTTTTGTGTCTTAGGGACTTTAGGGCCTATTTGATAATTTTAGCCCTAATTTATTTCACAAAGCTAGAGTCCAATATACTAAAATGAGTTATCTGTGATAATAGATCTAAAAAAGCCAGATAGGCATTATAATATAACTAAGTATTTAATATCCAGTTATTTGTTATGTTCAATCTAATCTAGAAGTAGAACTAGGGTTTATAACAAGTAAATTTTGAGTTTAGTTTTGGCCTAGCTAGGGCCTATAGCTATAGAGTATAACTATATAAGTATTTAACGTATTTGTCATTTGAGATTGGCCTACAAAAATAAAAAATCTTATTCTTAAATACCATTATCTTAGCCTACTCAAAATTTGTAATTTTAACAAGTTAGTTTTTTATAGTAGGCCTATGGTATTTTAATGAAATATAGCCTAGCTCAAAGACATTTTGGATTTTTTGCAAAGGTAATTTTGGCAAATATGGTTTTAAGGCAATGTCCTAATTTCTAGCATTAAATTATTTTGACATTAGTTTTTTAACAAATGAACTAGGCCTAAAACAAGTTTATTAAAGTATATTTAAGGTCTGCTAAGTCACTATTGCAAATTAAAGCAATAGGCCTAGCTAATATGTGTTGCCTAAGATATACATTTTGACTAATGATGGCTAGTAAGCATACAATGCACTTCCTAGTTACATGCTTGTCAATCACTATATTTTTTATCTCAACCTTAAACATAAGACCTTATAAGACTTTAAGTATGCATTAATAAACTTGTTTTCATTTGTTAAAAATCTAGTATCAAAATAGTTTAATATTAAGAAACTAGGATATTTCTTGTTTTGTTAATAGCACTGCCTTTTATAGAAATAAATACACTTGTATTATGTAAGATGGCCATTAGTTAGTGGTCATGCATAGCCTAGAGATTATAAATATAAATAGGGATCTAATAGGCTTAGTGTTTAAATATTTAGTAATTTTGTTATTTATAATATATAATGTATTATAAATGTTGCCAAGACCAGATTATAAAAATGGTATTATTTTTTGCAGGTATTATAAGCATTTAATAGGTATGAAAATTTATTCTTGCATATAAGTACATGCAATTAAAATGTAGTTATATATTCTATTTTGCTATAGACCAACCCCTAGACTACACAAGCCATCTTTGACTATTTATGTAAGTGTATCTATTCATAAGAAAAAGTACAAAGATTTTTATGCATTCCAATATATTATTTAGTAAATTATGATATATTAGTATCTTCAAGCCATTTTGGAGCAAAAATGGGCCTAATTGTTATATTTCTTGATAACAAAGTTGTTAATTTTGTATATACTTAACATAATAAATTTGCATATACAATTTTTCATACACCATACACTGTATTTGAAAAAAAATCATTGATCCCTCAGTTCCTAGTTCCTAATTCCTTATCTCCCTCAGTTCCCGATTCCCCATCCTTGATCTCTCTTCAGTTCCCGATTCCCCATCCTGATCTCCCTTCAGTTCCCGATTCCCTATCCTTGATCTCTCTTCAGTTCCCGATTCCCCATCCCTGATCTCCCTTCAGTTCCCGATTCCCCATCCGCTGATTTCCCTCAGTTCCGATTCCCATCCCTAATCCTCTCAGGTTCCCGATTCCCATCCCTAATCCCTCAGTTCCCGATTCCCCATCCCTGATTTCCCTCAGTTCCCGATTCCCCATCCCTAATCCCCCAGTTCCCGATCCCATCCCTAATCCCCCAGTTCCCGATTCCCCATCCCTGATTTCCCTCAGTTCCCGATTCCCCATCCCTAATCCCCTCAGTTCCCGATTCCCATCCCTAATCCCCTCAGTTCCCGATTCCCCATCCCTGATCTCCTCAGTTCCCGATTCCCCATCCCTGATCTCCTCAGTTCCCGTTTCTCCATCCCTGATCTCCCTCAGTTCCCGTTTCTCCATCCCTGATCTCCTCAGTTCCCGTTTCTCCATCCCTGATCTCCTCAGTTCTCGTTTCTTCATCCCTGATCTCCTCAGTTCCCGTTTCTCCATCCCTGATCTCCTCAGTTCCCGTTTCTCCATCCCTGATCCCTCAGTTCCCCTTTCTTTTCATCCCTGATCTCCTCAGTTCCCGTTTCTCTATCCCTGATCCTACCCGTGGTTTCCATTCCAGGCGGACAGGACTACTGTCGGTCGAAGTCTCCACGGCAGTCTCGGACGCGGAGCTCCGTTCGCTGAACTTGACGCCCGCCTTCGACCAGCCGGAGCGACCAGCGCGCCATCGGCAGCTCCGGTCAGCCTGGTCAAAACCAGGACGGCTCGGCTGCCGCGGCCAGCGCTGGCGGAGCGGTGCACCTGCGAATGCCGGAGCGCTGGGTGCTGGAGCGGCTGCAGCCCGTCTGCCGGCCGCTGGTGCTCTCTGAAGTCACCGGGACACCACCCCGCCGCCGCTGCCGCCGCCACCGATTCGCCGCGCTGGCGGTCGCTACGCCAGGTGGCCGCCGTCTGCCGCCTCCGCCGTCGCTTTTTGAAGCCGCAGCCGCTGCCGGTGAAGGCGCCGCCTCCGCCGCCACTTCCACAAGAAACAACGCCGCAGGCAGCGGCAGAGCCGGAAGCAGACAAGGCCAAGAAAAAGAAGAAAAAGCAGGACAAGAAGCGAACCCATCGCATCAGCGGTGAGGACGAAGTTGCAACTCAGGTTTATAGGCAGGTTTACAGTTGAGATCCTCTAGCTGAGCACGAGGCGGATCGAATCCCCGAGAGACTAACAGTACGAGTAGTGTATTTTTCATTTGAGAAGCATGCAGTACTGCTAAGCGTGTCCGCTGTGATGGTGTCCTGTATCAAATAAAATTCTATGATAGGCTCAGCCTGACTTATAGCCACTGGTTCTTGCGAGCTGTCTGTGGCATACAAATCCCACACTGAATACCTGTGTCTAAATCCCACACTGAATACCTGTGTCTAAATCCCACACTGAAATACCTGTGTCTAAATCCCACACTGAATACCTGTGTCTAAATCCCACACTGAATACCTGTGTCTAAATCCCACACTGAATTCCTGTGTCTAAATCCCACACTGAATTCCTGTGTCTAAATCCCACACTGAATTCCTGTGTCTAAATCCCACACTGAATTCCTGTGTCTAAATCCACACTGAATTCCTGTGTCTAAACCCCACACCCTCAATACCTGTCTAAACCCCACACCCTCAATACCTGTCTAAACCCCACACCCTCAATACCTGTCTAAACCCACACCTCAATACCTGTCTAAACCCCACACCCTCAATACCTGTCTAAACCCCACACCCTCAATACCTGTCTAAACCCCACACCCTCAATACCTGTCTAAACCCCACACCCTCAATACCTGTCTAAATCCCACACCATCAATACCTGTCTAAACCCCACACCCTCAATACCTGTCTAAACCCCACACCCTCAATACCTGTCTAAACCCCACACCCTGAATGTTGGTGCACCCGAATTTGCACCCGAATTTGCACCCCGAGTTTGCACACGAATTTGCAAGCGCAAACAAATAAAGTAAAATGCTGCGGTGTTACTGGTTAGCAGGGTAAGTTCAACAGAACAGATGCGAATGTACTTTTAAAAGAACTGTCATTGACCAATCAGGTTAAAGATAGGATTTTTAGGTGGCTATAGTTGTTATCCACTTGTTATGCACTGATGGTTAGTAATGTATTATAGCGTACACATGTAATTTTAGTTACGTGAAATCAATACAAGTGAAAAGCGTACATTTCGAAATATTTAATTGCTCGATAGATGGAATATTCGAAAAATCAATAAACAATAAAAATGGTTCCGGATGGTGCCAGCCTTCATTCAGTATCTACAATGCTTCGTAAAAACAATTTCTTCACTGACACTGATGTACAATAAGTAATTAAAACTGGTACATAAGCGTGCAAATAAACTACTGATCAAGTAGCGACATGCGACACAGTTCAGGTAAACAAAACTTGGGTGCAGAAACACGATTATTAATGACAATTATAAATTATCACCATGGCAACACAGCCGACCTACTTTACTTTTGCTACTTAATTTCTCCTGCAATGTCCCTATCGCACTACTCGTGACTCAGTCAGTAGTTAGCGGAAGTTCCCTCTGGCCAGTGCACACCATCAGGCGGTGTACTCGCCCTGGCTGGACTGCAGGTGCGGCGCGATGCTGGTGGACGTCGGGAACGGGTCCTGCGGCATCTCGGCGTACCGAGTCCCCTCGTACTGCGGGTTGTTGAGCTCCGGGTACAGCAGCAGGATCTTCTTGTCCAGCGCGGACTCCTTGAAGCTGTACACAAAGTGGAACACTGTGAACAGGCCGCAGACGGAGAACAGGATGCTGCCCAGCACCGTGAGGATGAAGCTGTCGCCCAGGCGGAACAGCGGGTTCGAGGCCATCTTGTTCGTCAGGCAGCCGCCCATGATGCCGCTCACCACGCCGCCGAACACCCCTGCGGAGCACCCGGTTTCCTTCCTGACTCTGATGTGACAGCTGGTCTCTCAGTCTCCCTGCACTGCCTTCCTGACTCTGATGTGACAGCTGGTCTCTCAGTCTCCCTGCACTGCCTTCCTGACTCTGATGTGACAGCTGGTCTCTCAGTCTCCCTGCACTGCCTTCCTGACTCTGATGTGACAGCTGGTCTCTCAGTCTCCCTGCACTGCCTTCCTGACTCTGATGTGACAGCTGGTCTCTCAGTCTCCCTGCACTGCCTTCCTGACTCTGATGTGACAGCTGGTCTCTCAGTCTCCCTGCACTGCCTTCCTGACTCTGATGTGACAGCTGGTCTCTCAGTCTCCCTGCACTGCCTTCTTGATATCCCTACCTCTCTTTTAACGACTAGAATCTCTCTCCCAACCCCTCTACTCTCCCAACCCTCTACTCTCTCAGTCCCTCTACTCTCCAACATCTCTACTCTCCCAACCCTCTACTCTCTCAGTCCCTCTACTCTCCAACATCTCTACTCTCCCAACATCTCTACTCTCCCAACCCTCTACTCTCTCAGTCCCTCTAATCTCCCAACCCTCTACTCTCCCAATCCCTCAACTCACCAGCGGTGACCTGGAAGCCGCTGGCCATGACGGTGCAGAGTTTGTCCAGGCGGTGCCTGGCCGAGAAGGCGTGAACTCCCTGGCTGACCAGAGCCGCGACTCCCGTCAGGATGGCAAAGATGGCGCAGACTTTCGCCTCTAGCAGGTCGCCCTTGCCCTTCACGCCCTTGCCTGAAAGCCCAGCGGAGAGGGTTGGGGATGAGCTGTGTGATGCCTGGATGGACTGGGATCCAGGATTGAGGAGATGCGGCACGAGGCATTGAAAATCAGCACAAAAGAAACTCGGCTTGGCTGCCCGAACCTCCGCGAATCGAGATGCCCCCGGGGGCAGCTGCATTTATGGGAAATTTCCTTTGATAATCTGGGATCTGATGGAGACAGCTGGGAATTGGGAATCAATAGGGAAACAAGCAAAGAAATCCTTTAATCTGCTTCACTTAACCATTGATTTTTGCTTTCCTGGGTTGATTGCATTCCGATTATTATCTTAATTTTTCTGGGGAGGGGCCCAGCAACTGAGGATTTGATAGGGCAGCCACTGAGGATCTGGGCGGTTGGCAGCTGACGATCTGGGAGGCTGGCCCACCAACTGAGGATCTTGGAGGCTGGCTCAGCAACTGAGGATCTGGGAAGGTATCAGCTGAGGATCTGGGAGGGCGGCAACTGAGGATCTGGGAAGGCGGCAGCTGAGAATCTGGGAGGGCGGCAACTGAGGATCTGGGAAGGCGGCAGCTGAGGATCTGGGAGGGCAGCAGCTGAGGATCTGGGAGGCTGGCCCAGCAACTGAGGATCTGGGAGGGCGGCAACTGAGGATCTGGGAGGGTATCAACCCCTTCCCAGCCACCCCATCACCCAGACTCACCAGTGGCGCTGATCTCAGGCCACCAGTCCTCGGAGTTCCAGATGCTGGCCTTGATGAAGTTGGGATTGTCCCAGTTGTTAACCAGGCTCTCCAGCACGCCCTTCTGCTTGTCCAGCCGGGTGAGCAGGCCCATGCCCCAGAACGGGGTGACCAGGCCGATGAAGCTGAGAATGAAGCCGATCACAATCAGGCCGAACACGGTCGCGCGCACGGGGTCGGCCATTGTTTTGCCGGAGCTGCCTTTGTCGCCTCTGCTGCCGGCCTCGCTCTGCCCAAAGTCGGTGGCTTGAGAATTCTTTAGCTGCTCCTAATGAAATCCACTGAGCTGCGCCGAGTCACTTCCGGGTTTCTCTCGCGCTTGTGCGACTTGCGGGGGCAGGGGGTTGCTCTTGAATAGCTGTGGACAAGGCGGCGGAGGTGAGGTGGGGCTCCGCGCCCCTCTCCCTCTCTCTCCCCCTCTCTCCCTGACCCCGTGTGCGCAAGGCGAGGGGGTGAACAATAATGAAGCAGCGAGGGACCCCCCTGCCCTTACCTTCGCGACCGCCCCTCTTCCCCCCCTGAAACTCCAAGCCCCCGTACCACCTGCGTACTCACCGCCTGCAATGTACATTGCATGTGTCAGGAGAAGTGTTTAGAGAAGGCGCAGGCTTGTCCCTGTGTCTCGGCCGGGGCTTGAGCTGAGCGGGCAGGTTAGAGAAGCGGTCTTTCGTCTCAAGCAAGAGCTTGCTGGATTTCTGCACTGCCGTACGGCTAGGGATTCCAAAATCCCGACATTTTACAATCCCGGGATTGAATAGTCCCGAAATCCCGATGCTGTTGAAATCCCGGGATTCAAAATCCCGGAATCCCGGTGCTTTTGCAATCCCGGATTAAAAATCCCGGGATTCGATTCCCAAAAAAATCCCGGATTCAAATCCCGGATTTTTGGCCCCAATCCCGGGATCCCGGGATCCCGGGATTGGAATCCCTAAATTGCTAGACGGACTGTGCGGCGTGCCGCGTGCAGTAGTCATGGTCTCGCGACTCTCAGAGTCTCAGGGCCTTTTCATATTACCAATTCCAGAACCAGAATCGGTTCGGAATTCCAAGAAAAACAGCAGTATAACTATTAAACTCTGTTAATATTTGACTGCCTTAACAGCCTCACTTAGCACAATTTTTCACTTTCTTCTTGGCGACTGTCATTCAATTATAAAAACTTTATAGCACGTATCTCCCTCTAGTTATGGAGACAAAAAGTTTATACTTCACAAATTGGTTCTTGTTCTGGAACCAGAGCAAGCAATATGAAAAGGCCCTCAGTCTCGTCTCGTGGTAGAAAACGAAAAAAAAGTTAAAATTATCTATAATTTACAGTTCACATTAACAATTTTTAGCTCAATTAGGACAGGAGCTTTGCAAATGTTTAACGTTTCATTGAGAAACAGCAAAAACAAATAAATGTTTTATTATTCAAATAAACGTTTAGACTTTAAATTATCTAATTTAGGCATTGAAAGGTCGTTCTAATCCCGGACCAATCCCGGGATTAAGGCCTTGAAATCCCGGGATCCCGATCCCGGTCTTTTGCAATCCCGGGATTAAAAATCCCGGGATTCGATTCCCAAAAAAATCCCGGGATTCAAATCCCGGATTTTTGGCCCCAATCCCGGGATCCCGGGATCCCGGGATCCCGGGATTGGAATCCCTACGTACGGCCTGTCGCAGTTGCAGTCCAACTGTGGAGTGAATGTACAGCTCACTAGAATGGAGCAGATTGACTTGCATTATACATGTAATTGCTTTTGCATGGCCTGGCAGGCTCAGGAAAAATATTTTTTTTCAAATGAGGAGGATAGCTCGTTTTGCTTCACTTGCGAGTGCATTCTCATCCCTAAGCTGGGATGGCTTCAGGCTCCACCTGGAGTTTTCGGAGTTTTCCCACCGGAGTTTTCCCACCTGGAGTTTTCGGAGTTTTCCCACCTGGAGTTTTCGGAGTTTTCCCACCTGGAGTTTTCGGAGTTTTCCCACCTGGAGTTTTCGGAGTTTTCCCACCTGGAGTTTCGGAGTTTTCCCACCTGGAGTTTCGGAGTTTTCCCACATGGAGTTTCGGAGTTTTCCCACCTGGAGTTTCGGAGTTTTCCCACCTGGAGTTTCGGAGTTTTCCCACCTGAAGTTTTCGGAGCTTTCCCACCTGGAGTTTCGGAGTTTTCCCACCCGGAGTTTCGGAGTTTTTCCACTGGAGTTTTCCCACCTGGAGTTTTCCCAACCGGAGTTTTCCCACCGCATTTTACCACCTGGAGTTTTGGGAGTTTTCCCACCTGGAGTTTCGGAGTCCCCCCCTTGAGATATCCATCTGTTTTCCATTCAAGTCTCGGTGGGAAACCACGAGAGAAAACCGTAACCTCATCAGGGCAATTTTTGTGGTAAAAGCTTAAACTTCAACATCACGGATAGCTACTTTAAGTAAGCTACTCGTATGCAGCAAGCCGCATTAATAAGGATGTAAGGACCTTTTTAAATATCAGAACATGAAGCTCTGAGACATACTTTTACATTTAAATTTTCTTCATCCGGAATGTATTCATTGTAGATGCTCCGCAAGCATCCGAATCGATGCTTCTCTCATTTCTTCATTAAATTAAGCTAAGATTATTCTTAAAAATATTTTTTCCGGTAAGCCCAGTCGCAGTTACCACTCGACAGGTACCGGAAATAAATAAAAAGCTTTAGATGCAGGACTTCGGCAATGAGACGCTGTGGATGAATCAACCAAACAAGAAAACAAGAAAACAGGATAGTGTGAAAGCAGAGTGTACAAACAGAGGCAGAGAGACAGATGGAGAACAATGGCACAGTAACAGGGCTTACTCTAGCTTAAGTATAGCTGTCTCAGCTCAGACACACCTTGCAGGCTACAATCTCAGCTAGCAAGTGCCGCAGCTGGCCGCAGAGGTGCTCAGAAATTCGCAGTGCAATATCTCCGCCTCCCATGACCCTTCGCAGTTGTTTGGTGGCGCTGGCTGCCTTCATCTCAGCTTGCAGCTTCCCATGTTGCTGCCCAGGTAAGAGACTCGCCTGACTCGCGCAACCAGAAAATCTGACAAGCATCCAAAAAGGTAGGCTACCAGAAGGACAAGAAGGCTACCAGAAAGACAGGTAGGCTACCAGAAGGACAGGTAGGCTATCAGAAGGACAGGTAGGCTACCAGAAGGTCAGGTAGGCTACCAGAAGGACAGGTAGGCTATCAGAAGGACAAGTAGGCTGCCAGAAGGACAGGAAGGCTACCAGAAGGACAGGTAGGCTACCAGAAGGACAGGTAGGCTACCAGAAGGACAGGTAGGCTAGCAGAAGGACAGGTAGGCTACCAGAAGGTCAGGTAGGCTACCAGAAGGACAGGTAGGCTACCAGAAGGACAGGTAGGCTACCAGAAGGACAGGTAGGCTACCAGAAGGTCAGGTAAGGGTACCAGAAGGACAGGTAGGCTACCATAAGGACAGGTAGGCTATCAGAAGTACAGGTAGGCTACCAGAAGGTCAGGTAGGCTACCAGAAGGACAGGTAGGCTAGCAGGACAGGTAGGCTACCAGAAGGTCAGGTAGGCTACCAGAAGGACAGGTAGGCTATCAGAAGGACAAGTAGGCTGCCAGAAGGACAGGAAGGCTACCAGAAGGACAGGTAGGCTACCAGAAGGTCAGGTAGGCTACCAGAAGGACAGGAAGGCTACCAGAAGGTCAGGTAAGGCTACCAGAAGGACAGGTAGGCTACCAGAAGAACAGGTAGGCTACCAGAAGGACAGGTAGGCTATCAGAAGTACAGGTAGGCTACCAGAAGGTCAGGTAGGCTACCAGAAGGACAGGTAGGCTAGCAGAAGGACAGGTAGGCTAGCAGAAGGACAGGTAGGCAGACGGAAAATCAAGTAGGCGACTGAAAACAGACGGGTTGCCAACCAAGTTCCCGCATGCAAAGTTAAGCAAAGTTTTCAAAAAACATCGCGGTTCAACCCGCAGCTGAGCAGACGCTGCCCCTGCACGCTAAGGTCCTGCAAAACGGCTCCGACCAGCTGCTGCACCTTTTTTGGCAATGCGACAACTCCAGCGACTGCGGGCAGCCCGAAGTGGCCAAGATCTGCTTTGAGGACATGTGGAGAAAACAGGATGGCAACGGGACAGTTGTAGAAATGGTGAGTCCTGTCTGTCTGTCTGCCTGTCTGTCTATCTGTCTGTCTGCCTGTCTGTCTGTCTGTCTGTCTGTCTGTCTGTCTGTCTGTCCGTCTGTCTGTCTGTCTGTCTGTCTGCCTGCCTGTCTGTCTGTCTGTCTGTCTGTCTGTCTGTCTGTCTGCCTGTCTGTCTATCTGTCTGTCTGCCTGTCTGTCTGTCTGTCTGTCTGTCTGTCTGTCTGTCTGTCTGTCTGCCTGCCTGTCTGTCTGTCTGTCTGTCTGTCTGTCTGTCTGTCTGTCTGTCTGTCTGTCTGTCTGTCTGTCTGCCTGTCTGTCTGTCTGTCTGTCTGTCTGTCTGTCTGTCTGTCTGCCTGCCTGTCTGTCTGTCTGTCTGCCTGTCTGTCTGTCTGTCTGCCTGTCTGTCTGTCCGTCTGTCTGTTTGCCAGCTGTTCAGCAAAAGCAGTCGCCAACCCCGCAGAAGCAGCTGCTTATGCCCGACGGGCAGAGATATCGCTACGCCCTGCTGCGCCTCAGTGCAAAGCTTTTGTTCTGCTCCCGGGCCTACCGCATCCTGGTGAGTGCGCGGCTTCTGTTAGAGTCGGTGCCGTATGACTAATCACATAAAAAATCTCCCAACTTCTCCCCGTCAATCTCGCCGTCACTCTCGCCGTCACTCTCGCCGTCACTCTACCCGTCACTCTCCCCGTCACTCTACCCGTCACTCTACCCGTCACTCTACCCGTCACTCTACCCGTCACTCTACCCGTCACTCTACTCGTCACTCTGCCCGTCACTCTACCCGTCACTCTACCCGTCACTCTACCCGTCACTCTACTCGTCACTCTGCCCGTCACTCTACTTGTCACTCTACCCGTCACTCTACCCGTCACTCTACCCGTCACTCTACTCGTCACTCTGCCCGTCACTCTACTTGTCACTCTACCCGTCTCTCCCTATTCGTCTATCACCACTTCTCAATCTTTAGTAACATTTTAATTACAGCTGGAGTTCGGAGCGTCGAGCTCAAACACCGAGCTCTACAGGACGAAATCGCTTCTTAATTGCTCTGAAAGCGCCTGGAGATCTGCTGGCTACATCCGGAGTGAGTTCCGCCAGAACAGGTGGGATGGGAATGATTCAGACTGGCGGAGACGATTGGTCAGCGAACTGGAGGATCGGGAATGATTGGGAGAGAAGTAGAGGGATATTGGAGATGGAAGGCGATGGTAGAGGGAGAGGGCGAATAACAAAGAGGGAGACAGAGAGAGGGAGACAGAGGGAGGGAGACAGAGGGAGGAGACAGAGGGAGGGAGACAGGGGGGGAAGACAGAGGGAGGAGACAGAGGGAGGAGATACAGGGAGGGAGACAGAGGGAGGGAGACAGAGGGAGGGAGACAGAGGGAGGGAGACAGAGGGAGGGAGACAGAGGGAGGGAGACAGAGGGAGGAGACAGAGGGAGGAGATACAGGGAGGGAGACAGAGGGAGGGAGAAAGAGGGAGGGAGACAGAGGGAGGAGACAGAGGGAGGGAGACAGGGGGGGAAGACAGAGGGAGGAGACAGAGGGAGGGAGACAGAGGGAGGGAGACAGAGGGAGGAGACAGAGGGAGGAGACAGAGGGAGGAGACAGAGGGAGGAGACAGAGGGAGGAGACAGAGGGAGGGAGACAGGGAACGGAGACATAGGCGGTGTCACAGAGCAGCAGCCCCACCTGCAGTTCCGCGGCAGCAAGCTCTGTGCACCAACGGTGATCGGCAGATCGGCAGCGCAATGGACGCGGACCTACCAGCCGACATCCACCGCTTCCTGCTGCAGCAGCTGGCCAAGCCGGAAGTTGTCCGCAGCCACAGCTGGGTTGGTCTGGTGGCCGGGACCGCTGCGACCTTCCTGGTGGCGGCCTGCGCCATCCTGATCGCCTGGGCGCTGCTGACAGGCCGGCTGGAGCCGTCCGTTGAGTCGCTGGTGGCGCAGCAGCACTGGGAGCCGGTGGACCTGGAGATCCGCGATCCGGACCACATCGACCGGAAGCTGCTAGTTCGGGGGACGGGCCCCATGGCCTCGGCTCCGTGATGGCGCTGGGGGTGCGGAACCGCGTGCTCCAGCTCCAAACTCGAACTGAGCCTGTGGTATCTGCCAGGTTCCACTGTTTGAGGCACTGTCTGCAGCTTTTGCAGGGGCTGTGGCCGCTCCTTTCTTACTTGTAATGTAAGCATATATCATTCAAGTACGGAATCTTCCATCATACTCTCATGAAATTGCACAATAAAGTGTTGACCTACTCGGGTATTTCACTTCTCCAAAATTGCACACTTTGTTCATACTACTGGACTCCTGGATCCAATTCGACAAAAATGCATTCAGCACACTGCTGCCGAACCACCCCGCTCAGCTGCAATCCCCTCCGCTCAGCTGGCAATCCCCTCCGCTCAGCTGCCAATCCCCTCCGCTCAGCTGCCAATCCCCTCCGCTCAGCTGCCAATCCCCTCCACTCAGCTACCGGTCCCCTTCGCTCAGCTGGCAATCCCCTCCGCTCAGCTGCCAATCCCCTTCGCTCAGCTGGCAATCCCATCCGCTCAGCTGCCAATCCCCTCCGCTCAGCTGGCAATCCCCTCCGCTCAGCTGGCAATCCCCTCCGCTCAGCTGGCAATCCCCTCCGCTCAGCTGCCAATCCCCTCCGCTCAGCTGCCAATCCCCTCCGCTCAGCTGCCAATCCCCTCCGCTCAGCTGGCAATCCCCTCCGCTCAGCTGGCAATCCCCTCCGCTCAGCTGGCAATCCCCTCCGCTCAGCTGGGAATCTCCTCCGCTAAGCATAAAGCCTCAAAGCTCAGCTTTATGTGATCAAGCTCAAGGTAAAAAAATCGATCAAGAAGCCAATTGGATCAGAATAAAAATGTAAATTACGCAGGTATATATTTTGAACTACTCGCTGATCGCATTACCGACAGATAAATTATAATAAACAGTAAAGTTCTTAGCATTTTTATTAGCAGATTTTTATTGAAGATAAAAAAGGTCAAAGAGAGAAACACGCAGAGAGAATAAAATTTAACGCTTCTCCTTTAGTAAAAATGTGTGCCGAACTCGGGGGACAGGTAAAAAACGGGCTGCAGTAAAAAAGGCCAAGCAAAACAAGGCAGACCCCTCCCAACCGCGTCATCTCCGAAAACCGCTGCCTACCGGAGGCTGAAGAAACGCTTCATCTTGACAATAATAAAAAACGGTTTTGCACTGGCTGTTAGCACAATGACACAAAAATGATGAAGCAGAGAAGTTGCAGTGCCGGGCTGTGCGGGGCTGTACAGAGCACAGTGGGGAGCACAATAAGCTAAATCAGCGGCCTAATGAATCATCACAGCTTAAAGATGAGGGGCGGAGAAGCAGATTTACAGCGCCAGGGCCGAGCAGATTGTGGAAGATTGCGGAGGGTGAGCCGCTGCGGCAGTGGAAGAGGAAATGGCGGATTTCTGGGGCCGAAGGGCAAATGAAGGTCAAGGAGGTTTGAGACCGCGTCAAGGAACGTCACGAGGGTAAGTCGCTCAGAGGGTGCTGCAGATGATGAGTCAGGGGGTATCAGACAATGTGTCAGTAAGGAGTCAGACAGTGTCAGACGGTGTATCAAGGTTTAGTCGGTGTGTAAGGGGAGACAGAAAGTGTGTCAGGGTAAGTCAAAAGGTGTGTCAGGGGAGACAGAAAGTGTGTCAGGGTAAGTCAAAAGGTGTGTCAGGGGAGTCAGAAAGTGTGTCAGGGAGTCAAAAGGTGTGTCAGGGGAGGCAGGTGTGTCAGGGGAGACAGAAGGTGTGTCAGGGGAAGTCAAAAGGTGTGTCAGGGGGAAGCAGGTGTGTCAGGGGAGTCAGGTGTTTAAGAGGGAGGCAGGTGTGTCAGGGGAGGCAGTGGTGTGTCACGGGAGGCAGGTGTGTCAGGGGAGACAGAAAGTGTGTCAGGGTAAGTCAAAAGGTGTGTCAGGGGAGTCAGAAAGTGTGTCAGGGAGTCAAAAGGTGTGTCAGGGGGAGGCACGTGTGTCAGGGGGACAGAAGGTGTGTCAGGGGAAGTCAAAAGGTGTGTCAGGGGGAAGCAGGTGTGTCAGGGGGAGTCAAAGGGTGTGTCAGGGGGAGTCAAAGGGTGTGTCAGGGGGAGGCAGGTGTGTCAGGGGAGGCAGGTGTGTCACGGGAGGCAGGTGTGTCAGGGGAGGCAGGTGTCAGGGGAGGCAGGTGTGTCAGGGGAGACAGAAAGTGTGTCAGGGTAAGTAAAAAGGTGTGTCAGGGGAGTCAGAAAGTGTGTCAGGGAGTCAAAAGGTGTGTCAGGGGGAGGCAGGTGTGTCAGGGGGAGGCAGGTGTGTCAGGGGAGGCAGGTGTGTCAGGGGAGGCAGGTGTGTCAGGGGAGTCAGACGGTGTCAGGGGAAATCAAAAGGTGTGTCAGGGGGAAGCAGGTGTGTCAGGGGGAGTCAAAGGGTGTGTCAGGGGGAGTCAAAGGGTGTGTCAGGGGGAGTCAGGTGTTTAAGGGGGAGTCAGGTGTTTAAGAGGGAGGCAGGTGTGTCAGGGGAGGCAGGTGTCAGGGGAGGCAGGTGTGTCACGGGAGGCAGGTGTGTCAGGGGAGGCAGGTGTGTCAGGGGAGGCAGGTGTGTCAGGGGAGACAGAAAGTGTGTCAGGGTAAGTAAAAAGGTGTGTCAGGGGAGTCAGAAAGTATGTCAGGGAGTCAAAAGGTGTGTCAGGGGGAGGCAGGTGTGTCACGGGAGGCAGGTGTGTCAGGGGAGGCAGGTGTCAGGGGAGGCAGGTGTGTCAGGGGAGGCAGGTGTGTCAGGGGAGACAGAAAGTGTGTCAGGGTAAGTAAAAAGGTGTGTCAGGGGAGTCAGAAAGTATGTCAGGGAGTCAAAAGGTGTGTCAGGGGGAGGCAGGTGTGTCAGGGGAAGTCAAAAGGTGTGTCAGGGGGAAGCAGGTGTGTCAGGGGGAAGCAGGTGTGTCAGGGGGAAGCAGGTGTGTCAGGGGGAAGCAGGTGTGTCAGGGAGTCAGAAGGTGTGTCAGGGGAGGCAGGTGTGTCAGGGGAGACAGAAGGTGTGTCAGGGGAAGTCAAAAGGTGTGTCAGGGAGTCAGAAGGTGTGTCAGGGGGAGGCAGGTGTGTCAGGGGGAGGCAGGTGTGTCAGGGGGAGGCAGGTGTGTCAGGGGAGGCAGGTGTGTCAGGGGAGTCAGACGGTGTCAGGGGAAATCAAAAGGTGTGTCAGGGGGAAGCAGGTGTGTCAGGGGGAGTCAAAGGGTGTGTCAGGGGGAGTCAGGTGTTTAAGGGGGAGTCAGGTGTTTAAGAGGGAGGCAGGTGTGTCAGGGGAGGCAGGTGTGTCACGGGAGGCAGGTGTGTCACGGGAGGCAGGTGTGTCAGGGGGAGGCAGGTGTGTCAGGGGGAGGCAGGTGTGTCAGGGGGAGGCAGGTGTGTCAGGGGGAGGCAGGTGTGTCAGGGGAGGCAGGTGTGTCAGGGGAGTCAGACGGTGTCAGGGGAAATCAAAAGGTGTGTCAGGGGAGTCAGAAAGTGTGTCAGGGAGTCAGGTGTGTCAGGGGGGAAGCAGGTGTGTCAGGGGGAGGCAGGTGTGTCAGGGGAGGCAGGTGTGTCAGGGGAGGCAGGTGTGTCAGGGGGAGGCAGGTGTGTCAGGAAGAGGCAGGTGTGTCAGGGGGAGGCAGGTGTGTCAGGAGAGTCAGACGGTGCGTCAGTCGGCCTGTCACAGCAAGCTGGCATCGCTGGTGAGCCGAGTTCGCGCCCCGGAGCCCGCCGACCCGGCCTGGGACCCGCCGCCGCCGGCAGCGCTGTCGGAGTGTCCGGAGGCCGGCCGGCCAGAGCGATGGACGAGGGCGGCCACGCGCAGGGTCTCGGAGGTGTACTCGCCGCCCGCCCCGGCCGAGTAGTCGTCGGAGGAGGAGGCGGCCAGGCGGTCGTAGCCGGCGCTGCCGTCCAGCAGGGAGCCCTCGATGGAGCGTTCCATGAGGGGCGTCATGGCCGGCTGGCGGCCGAGGCTCGCGGCCGCGCCGGCGGCTCGCCGGTCGATAGCGGCAGGGGCGGCGGAGGCAGTCGGTGCTGCGCCGGCGGCGGTGGCGGCGGCTGCTGCTGGCGATGCTGCGGCGGCGGAGGCGGCGGAGGTCGCGAAGAGCGCAAGGAGGCCGCCGCGATGTCCACTGAGGATGGGGAAAACCGGGTGGGGATCAGAGGATGCGAATGAGGTGAGCCGCGGTTCGAGTCCCGTGGGGAGAGCCGCAGTTCGAGTCCCATGGGGTGAGCCGCAGTTCGAGTCCCATGGGGTGAGCCACGGTTCGAGTCCCATGGGGTGAGCCACGGTTCGAGTCCCATGGGGTGAGCCGCAGTTCGAGTCCCGTGGGGTGAGCCGCGGTTCGAGTCCCGTGGGGTGAGCCACGGTTCGAGTCCCATGGGGTGAGCCGCAGTTCGAGTCCCGTGGGGTGAGCCGCGGTTCGAGTCCCGTGGGGTGAGCCGCAGTTCGAGTCCCATGGGGTGAGCCACGGTTCGAGTCCCATGGGGTGAGCCGCAGTTCGAGTCCCGTGGGGTGAGCCGCGGTTCGAGTCCCGTGGGGTGAGCCGCAGTTCGAGTCCCGTGGGGTGAGCCGCGGTTCGAGTCCCTTGGGGTGAGCCGCGGTTCGAGTCCCGTGGGGTGAGCCGCAGTTCGAGTCCCGTGGGGTGAGCCGCGGTTCGAGTCCCTTGGGGTGAGCCGCGGTTCGAGTCCCGTGGGGTGAGCCGCAGTTCGAGTCCCATGGGGTGAGGTCAGCAAGGCAGGTCAGCAAGGCATTTAAGTGCAGCTGTGGAAGACAACAGAGACCATGCGGTCAGACATGCCAGTGGCTGGTTTCGCATGCTTGTAAAACTGTCTAGGGAACAGAACGCGACAAATGATGAATTGTAAAATATGACAACAGAGATAGATGTTCGGTCTTCGCAGGGAGCGGAATTCTATGAGAAAAAATAATAAATTTATTAATTGATGGCGGTGGCTGGAGAGGCTGCGGGTCTCACCGAGTCCCAGCCGGGGCTGCTGTCGCCAGCTGGAGTTCAGCTCTCGTCTGGGCGATAATTGGGCAGTGCAGAACGATTGAAAAATGCAGGTTCTTTTACAGGTGAAAACTAAAGTGCAAATGAACTCTAATTACTGGTTCAGTGTTCATTTGAAAGGTTTGAAAATCTCGGAGTGGAGTTACCTACGGACAAGGTGCTCCAGACAAATTAAACTTAGGCGTGCAAATAGAGTCAAATTATGGAAGAAAAAAATGGTTTTAGTGCTTGCGTTTTTGTTTCAGATTGCACTTTAAGAGAACGCCAGAACCGTAAAAAATCACACTGGTGCCACATATGCACCGATAAGTGCACATGCACTTTAAAAGTGCATCAGCACTTAGAAAGAATATCTGGTACTCTAAAAGTACACTTGAACTCGTATGTACACGAGAAATCCCAAAGCACTCTAAAAGTACACTTGCACCAACCATGCACCAAAAAAGTGCACATGCACTCAAGCCTGCACCAGTAGATTCCCCATTCAAAGCTCACCATCGCTGTCCATGTGGCGAAAGTTCTGCATCTCATTCAGGATGTTGAAGCCGGAGCCGCCGCCTCCGGGCTGCTGCCGGCCGCTGAACCTCCGCACGGCGTCGCGCGGCGAGCGGCCAGCGGCGCGGAACGGCGGCACTCGCGGCGCGCCGAAAGCTCCGACCAAGGAGGACATGGAGTTGGATGCGGACTCGCGCAGGCCTGCGAATTTGCGCGAATTCAACATCTTGATGACGGAGGCCTACTAACAGTAGTAAAACGCAGGATAGAAATTTTGCAATAGATTAGCAATATGCCTGACCCAGGTGTGAAGCTGAGGGCTGTACAGGGCTCAGAGGAGGTCGTGGCCCAGTGCCAGCGGCCCAGGCTCGATTCTAAGCGCAGTCACATTAATTTGGGGCTAAATTGGGATCTCGGCTTGGCTCTGCTTGTGCAATTAACGCCATTGAGGGCCAACTCCCAATGGATAGTGAGGTGTTTTTATTATTATTAGAGGCAGGGGGGTTGTGTGCACCCTGGCGCACTTTAAGCGACATTGGCACACAACCGGCGAGAGGCATTACTGCCCATTCCGCCGACTCCCCTGAGCAGGCATACAAGCGCGCGGATACGTACGCAGGCACACACTCACACAGGAGTGTACAGCGGCCCTAACTTTATATTATCGTTAGGCATGTACACTTCACTGCGCCTTGGGGGGTTGGCTCTCAAAGCCGTTAATTACACGAGCAGAGCCAAGCCGAGATTCCAATTCAGCCCCAAATTAATGCGACTGCACTTGGAATCGAGCCTGGGCCGCTGGCACACCAGAGCAGCTGCGCTACCGCTGGGCTACGGCCCCCCGATAGTGAGGTGTAC
This sequence comes from Macrostomum lignano, assembly GCA_002269645.1. Taxonomy (NCBI): domain Eukaryota; kingdom Metazoa; phylum Platyhelminthes; family Macrostomidae; genus Macrostomum; species Macrostomum lignano. Next base: position 208,821 of record NIVC01001867.1, on the reverse strand, counting down.
ATCCCTAACGATAAATAAAGTCAGGACGGCTGCACAGTCCTGTAAGTGTGCCTGTGAGTATTACTGCGTACCGCATCCGCGCGCTTGCGAACTGGAACAACCTATTTATTTGTGTGCTAACCAATGCCAACACTGCTTAACTTGCAGTGCTACCGGTAACCCACTTGGCTTTAGAAAGGTTCATAAAAAGAAAGACAAAAAATGGTTGCAGCACTGAGCAGCCCGCACCGTCGGTATTGTACTCGGAGTACAAGTCGGAGTACGAGTCTCCCAGGCCGCCGCCAGCGCCTCTGAGCTCGGCATCGTACAGGTCCTCGTACAGCGAGTCCTCTGGCGCGGCGGCCTGGCCAGCCAATCGGCCGCCGAGGTGCAGCGGCCGCTGCTGGCTGGCGGTGGCGGCAGCCGCAGCGGAGGCGGGCCGGCCAGCCGTCATGGGGAGGGCGTTGCGGGCCCGCAGGCTGGCCAGGGACTCGCGCACCGTCACCCGCTGGTACTCGCCGTCAGCGGGGGCCGCAGCAAGTCCAGGCCGGAGGTCGTTGAGGATTGGCCGAAGAATCGGCTGCTGCTGCTGTTGCCGAAGATTCGCTCCAGCGTCTGTTGAAATTCAAAATTTAGTTTTAAAAACGCTTATTTTTCTACTGTCAGTAGCTTACTAAGGAATTTTAACGACTTTTTAAGTATTATAAAGTTAACAGAACAAAAAACACAGACAGCTGACAAGCCAACATTTATCCATTTATCACAATTAATCCCCCTCGAGGCGGCGCACAATAACTCTGCCGGAGCGAGACGCAAACCGCTACACCCGACACCCGGGCAGCGGCGGGTTCTGCGGCGTAACAACCGGCTCCCGAAAGCTCGGGCACCCCCCCCCCCCCCCAGTAGAAACTGCGGCGAAATTGCAACAGTTTAAACTAATGGCGGAGTTGCATAGAGGGACAGAGAGCGGAGAGAAGGAGAGAGAGGGAGCGGCCGGGCGCACAGCAAACTGTGGAAGGCATGTTGGAGCTGCATGCACTGCAGTGAAATGCAGATCACCGGACAGCAGATTGAGGAGACGAAACCTTCAGGGGGGGGGGCAAAGTGCAGACAGATTGGGAGCGATAATGGGACCCCCTGGCGGGCGGGCGGGGTTTCTACATTCCGACAGCGGCTGTGAGGGATCGCAGGCTCCAGAATGGGAGATCCGGTTGACCCCGCAGTGACCCCGGAGCAGGATGATCCCCCACACCAAGCAAGGCAAGCAGACCACTTTGTGAAACATGATATTTTGGGATATTGGGCCCCAGGGGCTTGTGGGAACTGGCAAAATACTGAAACTTGAGCAGGGAGTTGCCGCTCTTACGGAAAGATTATTGGCTCAGTTGATGCAGCCCAGAGCCTGGCCGGGACACGCCAGCTCATCTGTGGCTAGTAATGTCCTTGAAGGTGTTTCACAGAATTGCCATCCCGGGCAAGGAGAGGCGGCTTAACCGAATTCCCCACATTCTTCATCACCCCCGCCTGAAGCTGAATTCGATTGCACCGGAGCCGCCGCTGATAGCCCTGGCCGGGGCGGCTGATCTCTGGGAGCGGAGCTGCCCCCTGACCTCCACTGCCGGCTTCCCCTTCTCGATCTTCCCTGTCAGAGTCAGAGTCAATTAGGCCAATTCCCAGTCAGCCGGAGACCCTCAGCCCACTGGAGAGCCGCTGGCTGATGAAGCTCAGCTCAGGGACCCGCCCTGATCCCCAGTAACGACTTCGCAACTCTCCGATTTCAATTCGGCAAATGCTGGCACATTCTCCCTGTCTACCCCACCTCAGTCTCCCTGTGTACCCCACCTCAGTCTCCCTGTCTACCCCACCTCAGTCTCCCTGTCTACCCCACCTCAGTCTCCCTGTCTACCCCACCTCAGTCTCCCTGTCTACCCACCTCAGTCTCCCTGTCTACCCCACCTCAGTCTCCCTGTCTACCCCACCTCAGTCTCCCTGTCTACCCCACCTCAGTCTCCCTGTCTACCCCACCTCAGTCTCCCTGTCTACCCCACCTCAGTCTCCCTGTCTACCCCACCTCAGTCTCCCTGTCTACCCCACCTCAGTCTCCCTGTCTACCCCACCTCAGTCTCCCTGTCTACCCCACCTCAGTCTCCCTGTCTACCCCACCTCAGTCTCCCTGTCTACCCCACCTCAGTCTCCCTGTCTACCCCACCTCAGTCTCCCTGTCTACCCCACCTCAGTCTCCCTGTCTACCCCACCTCAGTCTCCCTGTCTACACCACCTCAGTCTCCCTGTCTACCCCACCTCAGTCTCCCTGTCTACACCACCTCAGTCTCCCTGCCTACCCCACCTGTCTCCCTGTCTACCCCACCTCAGTCTCCTGTCTACACCATCTAATACAGCAGAGGCTGCTCACCCCAATTACAGCTCCGCCCGTCCACCCCACTAAAAGCCGCCCGCCCACATGCCATGCACATCAGCAGTGGCAGCGCAGCAGTCAAAAAGCTGCTCTCTGCTGTAACCATCGCCTCCCACCCGGATAAAAGTGCAAAAATGCAGCAGAAAACACACACACACACACACACACACACACACACACACACACACTCCTCTATCAGCCCCAGTCCGCTCGGGGACACGGGCGGACCAGTCAGACCCTCAACCAACTGGAATTCTTTAGCGACGGAGGCAAAAGACTGCGGGGCTCCAGCCCGGACAGCCCGTGTTTGCCAGCCACTCAGCCGCCACAAATCGCTCAGTCATCACTGGAGAGCCCGCAGCTCAATCTGTGCGCACCGGATGAGTGATGAAATAACAGATTCGGGTGGCAACCAACTCGGGCTCCGGAAGTGCTCAGGATCGGGATGTTGGAGAGGAAGGCAAGCAGAGGTAGCCAGGAAATGGACACAGGCAGACAGACAGACAGACAGACAGACAGACAGACAGACAGACAGACAGACAGACAGACACAGACAGACAGACAGACAGACAGACAGACAGACAGACAGACAGACAGACAGACAGACAGACAGACAGACAGACAGACAGACAGACAGACAGACAGACAGACAGACAGACAGACAGACAGGCAGACAGACAGACAGACAGACAGACAGACAAACAGACAGACAAACAGACAGACAGACAGAAAGACAGACAGAAAGACAGACAGACACAGACAGACAGACAGACAGACAGACAGACAGACAGACAGACAGGACAGCAGGCAGCTCAAATTCCCCCAAAACAGCGGTGTTCCGCCCAGCAGCTCAGGCCGGACAATGCCAGGCCTCAGAGTACACACAGGTGCAGCAGAGACCCCCCGCTGATTCAGCCCGGACTGGGACAGAGGTTGACGCCTGCAGGGAGGGGGGGGCACGGGGAGAACTCAGCCGCAGCCAGAAACAATGCTTGGCTTTCTACCTTCCCCTAGTAGCAACTCAGCTCCCAGCGCCCTGGCAACAGCCAAGTGTCCGGCCTAGGCGACGGAAGCCCCTCAGCCAGTTAGAATTTCCAGTCAGGAAATGCACCTGGCTGGGAGCGCCACTGGCCGAGTGAAAGTTTCGGTCGCCCGGCCGCAGCGGCTTGAAGGATTTGCAAAAAATGTTTCAATCTCTGAGGGCTGGCTGGAAACTCTAGCGGTTTTTTTAATTGACACTCTGCTGTCTGAGACACGGCCGCTGTTTTTCAGTGAGCTCCAACCCAGTCTGTGAGCCACTCTCACCGCCCTCTTCCATACAATGCACCCCTCTCATCTCCCTTCTCTCCCCCTCTCTCATCTCATCCCTTTACTCTCACCTCCCATCGGCCACCCACCCGAGCCGGCAGAGTCCAGGTCAATATTAGAGTAGTAGGCCGCTGGCTCCTGCAGGATGCGGTCCACTTCCTCCCGCCTGTAGTTGCGGGAGGGCAGCGGGGGCGGCTGACCTCCCCCAGCGCCTCCGCTGCTGGCCGACTGCTCGGCCGGGGCAGCCGTGGCGGCCGCAGCTGCGGCATCGGAGGAGGCGGAGTCCGCGGTGTTGTTCAAGGAGCTCGGCAGCGTCTTGCAGATGCTGGCGTAGACATGCTGCTGCTGCTGCGGAGGCTCCACGGCGTGCCGCCGGCGGGCAACCGGCGTCGGCGTGGCTGTCGCCGGCTCGTCCTGACCGGCGCCGCTGTGCCGCCGGATAGCAGAGTAGAGCGGGTCGATCTCGCTGGTGAGGTCGCTGTCGATGGTGTACACCGAGGCGGCCGCGGGCAGCCGGGGCGAGGCGTTGGCTCGGGGAGCCGGCGCTGGTGCCGCCGTTGCTGCGGGCAGGGTATTCCGCGGGTTCCCGGGGGTCGCGGGGGCTGCGGCAGCCGAGGAGGCGGGGCGGCCGAAGCCGAGCCGGTGGGCGATGCCGGGCAGCGGGAAGTCCTGCAGGTGCCGCTTCAGCAGGCTGCGGCCCGTGGCGGCCTCCGGCGGCTGCGGCGGCGGAGGCGGCAGGGGCGGCTGCTGCTGGGGCACCGGTGGCAGCTCGCGGTCCGCCGGCTGGCTGCGGATGGACAGCTGCGACTCCAGCCTGGCGGACGGGAAGGGGCGTGTGAGAGCGGATGTGAGAGTTGTGTGAGAGTTGTGTGAGAGTTGTGTGAGAGTTGTGTGAGAGTTGTGTGAGAGTCGCGGTGAGAGTTGTGTGAGAGTGGCGGTGAGAGTTGTGTGAGAGTGGCGGTGAGAGTTGTGTGAGAGTGGCGGTGAGAGTTGTGTGACAGTGGCGGTGAGAGTTGTGTGACAGTGGCGGTGAGAGTTGTGTGAGAGTTGTGTGAGAGTTTTGTGAGAGTCGTGTGAGATTGGCGGTGAGAGTTGTGTGAGAGTGGCGGTGAGAGTTGTTTGAGAGTTGTGTGAGAGTGGTGGTGAGAGTTGTGTGAGAGTGGCGGTGAGAGTTGTGTGAGAGTGGCGGTGAGAGTTGTGTGAGAGTGGCGGTGAGAGTTGTGTGAGAGTGGCGGTGAGAGTTGTGTGAGAGTGGCGGTGAGAGTTGTGTGAGAGTGGCGGTGAGAGTTGTGTGAGAGTTGTGTGAGAGTCGCGGTGAGAGTTGTGTGAGAGTGGCGGTGAGAGTTGTGTGAGAGTGGCGGTGAGAGTTGTGTGAGAGTGGCGGTGAGAGTTGCGTGAGAGTGGTGGTGAGAGTTGTGTGAGAGTGGTGGTGAGAGTTGTGTGAGAGTTGTGTGAGAGTGGCGGTGAGAGTTGCGTGAGAGTGGTGGTGAGAGTTGTGTGAGAGTGGTGGTGAGAGTTGCGTGAGAGTGGTGGTGAGAGTTGTGTGAGAGTGGTGGTGAGAGTTGCGTGAGAGTGGTGGTGAGAGTTGTGTGAGAGTGGTGGTGAGAGTTGCGTGAGAGTGGTGGTGAGAGTTGTGTGAGAGTGGTGGTGAGAGTTGTGTGAGAGTGGTGGTGAGAGTTGTGTGAGAGTTGTGTGAGAGTGGCGGTGAGAGTTGTGTGAGAGTTATGTGAGAGTGGCGGTGAGAGTTGTGTGAGAGTGGTTGTGAGAGTTGTGTGAGAGTGGTGGTGAGAGTTGTGTGAGAGTGGTGGTGAGAGTTGTGTGAGAGTGGTGGTGAGAGTTGTGTGAGAGTGGCGGTGAGAGTTGTGTGAGAGTGGTGGTGAGAGTTGCGTGAGAGTGGTGGTGAGAGTTGTGTGAGAGTGGTGGTGAGAGTTGTGTGAGAGTTGTGTGAGAGTGGTGGTGAGAGTTGTGTGAGAGTTATGTGAGAGTGGTGGTGAGAGTTGTGTGAGAGTTGTGTGAGAGTGGCGGTGAGAGTTGTGTGAGAGTTATGTGAGAGTGGCGGTGAGAGTTGTGTGAGAGTGGTTGTGAGAGTTGTGTGAGAGTGGTGGTGAGAGTTGTGTGAGAGTGGCGGTGAGAGTTGTGTGAGAGTGGTGGTGAGAGTTGTGTGAGAGCCCGGCAACTGGGGATCTATGAGGGCGTTGCGCAGCTCACCTTGGCCGCCGCTGAGCAGCCGTCGGCTTCTTTGTCGCTGAAGTTGCCGCCTGACCTCCGGGCAGATCGGAGCGGCGCAGGCGGGCCAGGAAGCTCGCGCGGAGGCCGCTGAGCCGACGGCCGATGGCGGACTGGCGAGGGTCCTGACGGGCGGCTGTCGTTGCTGCCGCCGCTGCTTCGCCTGCGGAAGGCGCTGCGGACTCGTAGATGTCCGAGCCGGCCGCGTCCCGGCTGCGGGGGTGGCGGAGGGCGGATTTGATTAATTCAGGAGCGGATTTGGTAAGCACACGGGGCGGATTTGATGAGCACAGGGGCGGATTTGATGAGCACAGGGGGCGGATTTGATGAGCACAGAGGGCGGATTTGATGAGCACAGGGGCGGATTTGATGAGCACAGGGGGCGGATTTGATGAGCACAGGGGGCGGATTCGATGAACACAGGGGGCGGATTTGGTAAGCACACGGGGCGGATTTGATGAGCACAGGGGGCGGATTTGATGAGCACAGGGGGCGGATTTGATGAGCACAGGGGGCGGATTTGATGAGCACAGAGGGCGGATTTGATGAGCACAGGGGCGGATTTGATGAGCACAGGGGGCGGATTTGATGAGCACAGGGGGCGGATTTGGTAAGCACACGGGGCGGATTTGATGAGCACAGGGGGGCGGATTTGATGAGCACAGGGGGCGGATTTGATGAGCACAGGGGGCGGATTTGATGAGCACAGAGGGCGGATTTGATGAACACAGAGGCGGATTTGATGTTCACAGGGGCGGATTTGATGAACACAGAGGCGGATTTAATGAACACAGGGGCGGATTTGATGTTCACAGGGGCGGATTTGATGTTCACAGGGGCGGATTTGATGAACACAGGGGCGGATTTGATGAACACAGAGGCGGATTTGATGAACACAGGGGGGGGGGCGGATTTGATGAACACAGGGGCGGATTTAATTAGTATGGATGCATCTCACTACAGGTGCGAATTTAATCAATACTCCAATTAAAACTAAGAATCAGCGTGGACTCGACTGCAGCCCTGCGATTCACACCAGCCTGGCAGCTTGCCAAGTCCGAACTCGCCGCGCTCCCGGATGTCCCCCTTCTTGCAGCCTCTGCTTCCCAGGACTTGGCGAGAATATATAATTAATTCCTGCAAAAACGCCAGTCCAGCAGCAGGTGCGTTGCCTCAGCCAGGCAGGCGGGACCCCGGCTGCCCCTCCCACCAGGTCAGGTGCAAAAAGTTGCAGTCTAAAAGTTGCAAAAAGGGCAGCCCTCAAAGACTGGGTGCCCCCTGCCAGGCCAATCAAGCTGGGGTGGGGGTCTTATCTGCCAATCTGACAGGCGGCCATCCCGGATTCTGGAAGAACACGGCAAACCCGCGGACTGCAGGCTGGCATCATTTATTCTAAGGGGATTCCTAAACCCCCCCCCCCAACAGTTGGGAACAGACTGGGCAGGGCTTATCAATTGTTTGCAAAACAGAGGGTGCTGGAGAGGCATCTGTTCTGACTTTGCCGACCTCCCAGCCAGCACGGATGGTTGAATTCTACTTAGTTTTATGAATTCCAAGACTGACTTTCAGCTGCAGTGAAGAGTGACTCTCAGCTGCAGTAAAGAGTGACTCTCAGCTGCAGTAAAGAGTGACTCTCAGCTGCAGTAAAGAGTGACTCTCAGCTGCAGTAAAGAGTGACTCTCAGCTGCAGTAAAGAGTGACTCTCAGCTGCAGTAAAGAGTGACTCTCAGCTGCAGTAAAGAGTGACTCTCAGCTGCAGTAAAGAGTGACTCTCAGCTGCAGTAAAGAGTGATTCTCAGCTGCAGTAAAGAGTGACTCTCAGCTGCAGTAAAGAGTGACTCTCAGCTGCAGTGAAGAGTGACTCTCAGCTGCAGGGAAGTGACTCTCAGCTGCAGTGAAGAGTGACTCTCAGCTGCAGTAAAGAGTGACTCTCAGCTGCAGTGAAGAGTGACTCTCAGCTGCAGGGAAGTGACTCTCAGCTGCAGTGAAGAGTGACTCTCAGCTGCAGTAAAGAGTGACTCTCAGCTGCACTGAAGAGTGACTCTCAGCTGCAGGGAAGTGACTCTCAGCTGCAGTGAAGAGTGACTCTCAGCTGCAGTAAAGAGTGACTCTCAGCTGCAGTGAAGAGTGACTCTCAGCTGCAGTGAAGAGTGACTCTCAGCTGCAGTATAGAGTGATTCTCACCTGTAGTAGGAATGATTTTCGTGATTGCCGCCCGACCTCCGCCAGTCCGCAGGAGGCAGTTTGCCATTCTTGGCAAGGCCGCTGCTGTTGTTGTTGCCACTGCTGGCACAGCTGCTGCGGCCACCGCCGCCCCCGTCTCGCCCAGCCCCAACCTCAGCCTCGGGGTCGGGCGCCTTGACCCGGCCATGCAGGAGGCCTTTGAACCTGACGCACAGACAGAGTCCTGTCATGATTGATAGGCAGCTCAGGGTGCAGGCAAGCAGCAGGACCAAGACGGCGGACTGCAACTCCGGGCTGGCAGCGCCCGTGCTGTCCATGAAGGGGGCGACTGAAGCTCAAATGGGGCTTACAGTTAGAGCTTTGAGAGCAGTGAACTTCTTTTTCATTGTAGGTCTAGCAAGTTTTAACATGGTCTAGACATGTTCAGTATGCAGATATATATAAATATATAGGAATATTAGGTCTACAACAATTTGGTATAGATTGATAGCTAACAATAAACCTAATCCTAACCTAAACCACCCTAGTTTAACATAAAATGTCAGCTGTCTAAATAGCTAATAGTCAAATTGTGGCAATCACTTCTCTTGCTACCCACACTCTCAAATCTGTTATATAGTTATGCCGAAAAAAGTGACCCCCTACACCATAAATTCAAGTTTATATCAGAAAAAACAAATTTACTTATAATATATCCACCAGACATTATCAGAAAGGCATTGCAATAATAAAGGACTTTTTTTGCATTGCAACAATATAGGACCTTCCTTTCTTGCATTATAATATTTTGGTCTTTTGTACACTAATAGCTATGCCATATGCTGGCTCTGTGGCACAATTTCCCATTGGATTTTCTGCATGCTAGATATTTTACACCAACCAATTTTTATGTCTATTTTATGCTAGAAAATTCTATATATAAGATTCAAGAGTAGAGCTTGCTTCCAAAATATTAGAATATTTATTTTTTCTCTAATTGATCACACACATACCTATTTGCTAACAGACCATTTTTACTATATATGATAATATAGCTTAGTTATTATACTATATGAAACTTTATTATCATTTTATTAGAAAGCTTTATTTTTCAAATTCTATTATATTAAAAAAATTGAAAATTGAGTTTATAAAAATAAAACCTTAGAAATTTGTTTGATCTATATAAACTGCTTTTTACACTTTTTCACACTTTTAAAACTGATTCTATTATTTCTATACATTAAATATTACCCTTTAAAGATAAATTTATAAATCAATAACAGTTTCAAAAAAGTATATTACATTTAGCTATTGCATGTATTTTATAATGATCTTAAATTTTTTATTGACATCAATCAATGTTCTAAAATTAAAATACTATATGACTTTAGAATAAACTAAGTACTAAAGCTGGTCAAAAGCAAAGCTACTTTTAGAACAAAAAATCAAATACTTAATAGCCATAATAGCTTTAGACAAAGGAAAGATTATAATAAGGCAAGTTTAGTTCCTTCTATTATTAAAAAAGTATATATTATAGCATGGCAATTACAAAGACAATTAGTTTTAGTATAATTGAAAATTTTTAAAGACTATTTTTAAAACTTAACCAGATCAGAAAAAAAAACCAAGAAAAAAGTAATCTGAATAAACCATTTTAAATTTAATATTTTGCACAAGTCTCCTATAACATAACTACACCCAATTAAAAGAACGAATGAAGTAAATGTAAATTTCAAGTGTCTAACAACAATTTATCTTCTTTCAATGGTCAGTCCCTTGAGGGAATCTTGAATGGAAAGTAAAACATCTTTCAGAAAGAGCATATCATTTATTTTTCGTCTTTGATTTGCTGCATGAAGCAAATTTGGAAGTCAGTCAGGTGATCAATCAATCAGGTTGTCGTCGACTGAAATTCTGGTAAAAGGCGGTATTTGATTTTTGCCCAAACAATACTAGTTCATATAACCCTCAGTAAAACAAGTTAAAAGTAAAGTATGACAAAAATGTACCTTTGTGTTTTCTGATTACTTGTATATTTATAAAGTTTAAATATCTCTATGCCTATTGCTTTGCTTGTCTGAGTAAACATCCACGGTGAGTTGCGTATGGGGTGGATTCAGTAGCGCCAGAAATTTTTTAGATGCATTCAAGCAACTTAGAATTGACCGCCTCAATGAAAACTAGAATCTTTAGTTGAATTTAAAGTCAAATTGAATCATTCAATGAGTACTAGTTAGCTTGGACAATTGCAAGCACTTTTCATCGACACCATATCATATGTATATGGATCCTGGCGTACTAATTTGCGCTGCATTATTTGAACAGCCCAGGTGCACGTTTGCTCTTTATGTCTCTTTATGACTTCTGGTCTTTTAACTCTAGATCCTTACTGCAAGTTTATCCACATGTTAACTTGTAGATTATATAGATAGAACCAGATGGCTTCCCAAATTCTACTCTATATTTTTATAGTATTTGGGAATCGTGCCTGCAGCTTAATTCAGTCTTTTATGAGATTACTATTTACATATTATGAAGCTGTCAGACAGGAATGGAGAAAGTGCCTTAGGCAATTAATTGCTGAAACAGTGAAACTGCAGTGCTTTGGTATTCATAAATTTATTTTACGAGCACCTGGCCCAGGAGAGTTATATTGAGTTCTCTTATCAAATTTTCACATAGTCCTGTGTTTTTTTAAAAAAACTCGCCTATATTTGGACCAAAGCTTGTGTATGAAGGCCAGAAACTAGAAGGGCCTCCCTGCATTCGAGCCTAATTCCATCCACTTCTAATTCATATGGCGCGCTGCGAAGTGGCCTCAGCCCCCACTATCTGTCATCGGGTAAACTTTGGCCTGCGCTTCTGTGCGAGATTAGAAGTGCGACTGAGAGAGCCGCCTGTACACAGCTTTATGCGTGCTTAAGCAGCCGGAGTTGCGCTCGTTTAGCAAAAGAGCGATAAAAATGTTTTTCATAAAATCTTACTGTACATATTTATCTTCAATTTACCGTAATTCTTGACAACTGATTCATTATTTACTTCGCATAAAAGCTTCTGCTTGGGTTTCAGTTTTGACGGTCTCCACTATATGCAATGATTAGAGAGAATTTACACCGTTTCAAGAGTAAGAAATCACCCAGTCCTCAGTCCCTCACCCATAGCAACGCGATCCCAGCCCGCTTCCGATCCCAACTCGTCCCCACCACGATCCTGAGTCTGCCATTGCCCGACCTGCAGCCCCATCTGTCGCCCACAAAGCCCAGCAGCCTTTCTCAGGCACTGGCGCTGGGCTCTCCGCCACCCGAATGCACGCGCTCTGCTTGCGCCAGCAGCCGCCCCAACCTCCACTTTCAAGCCTCTGACTCCGCCTCAATGCCGAGAGAGAGAGACAGACGCTCATGCACGCACACAGTTTTCCACCCCAGCCCCCCAACCCACAACGCGGTATCCAAGGGTAACGCAAGGTGGAAGGCAAGGGGGGGCAGGTATTTTAAGCAGGCGCAAGCCGAGGCAGAGAGCCAACCTGAGGCAGATAACCGGATAAGCAACACGGAGACAGCAGACAGAGAGCAGCACCAGGATGGACTACTACAACAACTGGCTGAGCGAGAAGCCGCACACCTCCAACCAGATCTACGGCTTCTACATGCGCGAGGAGATGCGGATGCGCCGGCAGCGACTGGAGCAGCAGGACCGGCAGCGCGAGGAGGCCCAGCTGCGGCGCGCCCGCACGGCGCCGAACCTGCTGCTGCCGTACCCCAGCCAGCACCGGCCGCCCTTCAGCTACACCAGCAGCCGGCCGACGACCTACTTCGTGGCTCCGCCGCTGCCGTCGCTGTACGATCGCAGGCAGGCGAAGAGCGCCAGCGCCTCCAGGGGCAAAGTGCTGCAGCTGTGGAACACCCTCAGCGGTGTCACCGTGCAGGTGCGCACCTGAAGCTGCCAACGCGACTCCCCCTTTCCTCGGGCCGATGCGCACTCTGTAATTAATTTGCTTTGTAGTGGAAAGACTGCGGCTTAAATGTAAATTTTCTTAATCAGCGAATATTGATTGACTGGCTCGAATTTGCGCAAATTCTCCCTGAGAACCTGATCGAATCCCCATGGAACTCGCTTTGCTTAACTTCACTCAGCTCGACATCGGCCTCGAGCCCAGTGTGTCTGCGCCTCTTTCGAATTTTCGATATCTAATCGTTGTCTGTGCAGTAACCACAGGAGAAACACCCTCGGATTTACGTCGCATACTTTGTCAATCGAATCGATGCTCTCGTTTCTCCATGCCCAGTAAACTTTTGGTCCAGTTTCCTAAATTGCTTTTTAATTAATTTTCGCATGTTATTTGCATGACGCCGTGTGATTTCGGAAGACTCCCGCCTGCGCCCCACAGATGCGAGCCCCAAGAGCCATCAGGAAAATACAGTCCCGCACTTCGGTGATTGAGTTAACTGCGGGTTGCTAGCAGTCTTTTTTGTTTTGAGAGCTTTTCTGTCATAGACAGCTCAGCATGAATATTAGACAAGCGGAGGGCTGTCTGCATCACAGTTTGTCGAGGACAAACGGAGCGGTCTGTGTTGACTTTCTCAGCCTATGCAAGCAACAGACTCGCTCTGCCAAGGCAAGCATAGGAGAACTGGAACTGGCCGGATCGAATGTCAGATTCATCTCGGCGTTGTAACGTATAAATACGTGTAGAAAAATCAACTTGCACTTTACTCATGATCACGTCACAGTAGTATGCAACGAAAATCACTACTAGGTACGAAAAAGGGAAACCAAAACGTTTAAACTGCTGTTGATACTACTATCAATAGTGACGTGTGAAGCCGACCCTTATCCAGATAGCCGACATAGGTTTCGACTCAAGTGAGCAATTTAAACTGAAAAATGAAGCCTCTTTCAGTTCCTGCTCAGCCCCTCAAACCAACAACAACCAGTAGGCATGCTCGAATTCACATCGTGTCTTGCAAGAGGGATGGGAATTCCCCAGGATGCGGCCAGCCATTCAGACCCGCTGGGTGGGAAATGGGAATTCCCCAGGATGCGGCCAGCCCTTCAGACCCGCTGGGTGGGAAATGGGAATTCCCCAGGATGCGGCCAGCCCTTCAGACCCGCTGGGTAGGAAATGGGAATTCCCCAGGATGCGGCCAGCCCTTCAGACCCGCTGGGTGGGAAATGGGAATTCCCCAGGATGCGGCCAGCCCTTCAGACCCGCTGCGTGGGAAATGGGAATTCCCCAGGATGCGGCCAGCCCTTCAAACCCGCTAGGTGGGAAATGGGAATTCCCCAATGCGGCCAGCCCTTCAGACTCGCTGGGTAGGAATTCCCCAGGATGTGGCCAGCCCTTCAGACCCGCTGGGTGGGAATTCCCCAGGATGTGGCCAGTCCTTCAGACCCGCTGGGTGGGAATTCCCCAGGATGCGGCCCAGTCCTTCAGACCCGCTGGGTGGGAATTCCCCAGGATGCGGCCAGTCCTTCAGACCGCAGGCAGGGAGAGGCGTGGAGCCGGTCAGGATTGGTCCGCCGGTCCGTCCTGCAGCGTGATCTTCCGTGGGGAAGAAAGTGCATGGCTTGTCTTGTCTCCCGGAGGAACTGGATGAGCCGTGGGATGCTTTCGGGCTGGGCTGGCAGACCTCGTCAAAAGACGGGTATCGTACGAGGTATCGTACCGGTCTTTGGTGAAGAAAGGGAATTCGCAAAAAGGGCAAAGTTCACTCTCGGAGGAAGCAGAGCCTGGTGAGGTAGCCGTGACCGGTAAGTGTCATGACAAGGGCGCGGATATCCTTACGATTTTGAGTGAGAAGGATGTTTCTGAACCTGCGGGAAGGGCTCGGAACCGCGGACCAGAATCGCCGGCAGTCCTGGGTGCCCGCCCATCTGTCCCTGTGTCCCTGTGGGAATCAGCCCGATCGATGAACGTAGAAGGAATGGGGACCAGGGGCTCAGGGCCCATGTGAATTGTGTGACCAATTAGGTTCACCAAATTGGTACAGACAGGCAGTTGCAGTTACTCTCGTAGCTCGTCGCCAGCAACTGCAGACGTGAAATCGCGCGTAACTCTCGGTCCTACAGACAAAATTAATGCAATGGGGATAAAACTCCGATCCCTTTCTGTTAAAAATACGCACATACGCTCGTAGAAGAACTTCGCAATGATTTACCTGTGGGGTCTGAGCAGGTGCGGTTACAAGCGTAAGGCATTGTGGAAATGCTAATTCGAGAAAATATCTGATAAAATTACGTTTCTTAATGTGCTGCGTAATTGCAAACAAATTGAATATTAATAGAGACAGCTTAACCGGGTTACCGAGGTTTTGCCAGCTTCAGCCGGGCCGCAGGCGTTGCTAGCAAATTGTGCGCAAAATTGCGCGCCTGTCACTGCCGGGCCGCGCGAGTCGCAACCTTAAAATGAACTGCCCAGCCGACCGAGAGCTGCTCTGCTGATTCAAGCTGAGAGCAGAGCATCCGAGATCGAAGCCCAGTCTGACTCAGCCATGCTCCGGTACGGGCCTGCAGTTGCAGCCATCCTGCTGGCGGTGCTCGCCAGCGCCTACTGCGACAAAGCTAGAGTTGAAGTCTTGCTGCCAGATGGTGAGTGCCAGCCTCCTGTTGAACGTACACATCTTTGAGGGCCAATCCCTCGGGCGCAGAGAGTGCACACGCCTGACGATTAAGAAGTGAGGTCTGCTATACACCCTGTGGAAGCGTGTCTTTGAGAGCGCGTCTGCGTGCAGTATCCACATCAGGGGCGTCGCCATGGATTTTATGGTGGGGGGGGGGGACGAAGCCAAGAATTCAACATGTACATGACTAAATTCCTACATGTCCATTACTCGTATTTTGAGAATCGGTGTTGTCAGCGCTCATTTTGGCGCCACAGGCATTCCTTTTAGCTCCGCAGACACTCATTTTGGTGCCACAGGCACTCATTTTGGCGCCGCAGGTACTCATTTAGGCGCCGCATGCACTCATTTAGGCGCCGCAGGCACTCATTTAGGCGCCACAGGCACTCATTTTGGCGCCACAGGCACTCATTTAGGCGCCGCAGGAAGTCATTTTGGCGCCACAGGCACTCATTTAGCGCCGCAGGCACTCATTAAGCGCCGCAGGCATTCCCTTTAGCTCCGCAGGCACTATTTTTGGCGCCG
The DNA here is from genome assembly GCA_002269645.1 of Macrostomum lignano. Taxonomy (NCBI): domain Eukaryota; kingdom Metazoa; phylum Platyhelminthes; family Macrostomidae; genus Macrostomum; species Macrostomum lignano. The sequence continues at coordinate 193,578 of NIVC01001867.1, read as the reverse complement.
CACACAACGGGTCAGGAGGTCGGGTGGGGGGACAACGCATTGGCATGTCCCCCCATAGCCTTTACTGAACATGTCCCCCCTCTCCCCTCGCCTGATCCACTTGGGACAGTACAGCGCGTGCTGAGGAGTCAGTGCAATGGGAAGAATCGCCCCGCCGCTGGTTGTGGGACGATTTTACCGGAAGCATTGATCCAGGGTGCCCACATCCCACCCTTAATTACTTTTTGTGCAACCGTGCGACCAGCTAAAACAAATCAAAACGTTGCGCTCCCTCTCCGTCAACGCGCAGATGCCAACTTCAGAAAGTACGGCGCCGCCTACCTGAGAATATCGGGCGTAGACTGGATGGACAGAGTGATCGGCGCAGGCGACGTTGCGACCAAGTTCACCGTTGACAAGAGCTCCACACCCAACAGACTCGTGCTCAGGCCTCCCGACCTGAAGAATGGCGTACACGTGGTGCAGGTGAAAGCTGGAACTGTATCTCACCAGTTGAATTTGCGAGTCTCCAGCCTGCCACTGAGCGTCATTGACAGCGCCATCTTCATTGCTGGTATGGAGCTGCCAGTATAAATAGCTGATGCTCATTTTCAAACTCGATTATCAGCACCCGCACTGCTTGCCTATTATTAAACAGGTTCTCGAGACCCCATCAGCAGTCTGGTGGCCAGACTCAAGAGTCGGCTGTCGGCTCGCCTCGTCTCTCAGCTGCAGCCGGCCGCCGACACCTCAGAGGTGTCCCTGCTCATACCGAAGGTCGGCACCAGCTCCTACTTGGCCCTCTGGGAGGCGTACGAGCTGGTGAAGAACGAAACTGAAGCGAGTAGCGGAGTCCAGGTGATGCCGGATCGGTGTCCCGCTGAGTCCGCTCAGCTGTGCCGCAGTCGCCTGCGCTTTTCGAGCAGCTCGCTTCCATCGGTGCATCCGGCTGTGGTGCAGCTCAACAGCGACTCGAACTTCCTGGGATTCGGGCTGAGCTGGACGGCTCAGACAGCGGAGCAGATGAGCGCAGAGCCGTGCGGGCCGGCCACTTGCCTGAACGGCGGAGTCTGCGATGCCAACTTCACTGGCTTCGGGTTCAGGTGAATTCAGGCGGCTCTCAAGCACAGGCGTGGCTAAAGACTGTTCTGCTCGCTTTCTTAGATTTTCTGCACGAATGTTATTTTTCAGCTTTTCAAAGAGAAGTCTCGAAAACATTATGCCGGAGTATTGACGCAGGTGCCGATAAGCTTTCCAAATTGATAGCGTATATCCCTTCTCATTGCTGTCTCTGATATGTAGGGGGGAATTGCTGAGATGTCAAGGCTTACTGGGGGAATTGCTGAGATGTCAAGGCTTACTGGGGGAATTGCTGAGATGTCAAGGCTTACTGGGGGAATTGCTGAGATGTCAAGGCTTACTGGGGGAATTGCTGAGATGTCAAGGCTTACTGGGGGAATTGCTGAGATGTCAAGGCTTACTGGGGGAATTGCTGAGATGTCAAGGCTTACTGGGGAATTGCTGAGATGTCAAGGCTTACTGGGGGAATTGCTGAGATGTCAAGGCTTACTGGGGGAATTGCTGAGATGTCAAGGCTTACTGGGGGAATTGCTGAGATGTCAAGGCTTACTGGGGGAATTGCTGAGATGTCAAGGCTTACTGGGGGAATTGCTGAGATGTCAAGGCTTACTGGGAAAAATTTACTCGAACAAAGTGATTTATTAAACTGAAATAGGAATGCTTTTAAGAGAAATGCATTCGTTTTAAAAGGTTCTCATAAATACTTTTCGTTTCTTGCTATTGGACGCCCCGAAGGGGGCACTAGATTGCTAGTTGCATCTGTTGGCAAAGCCGGATTAAAAAGTTCTGCCAATCTGCAGGTGCATCTGTCCGTTAGCGCCGAACACCCCGTGGGGTCCTCGATGCGAGTACCCGGTCAGAAGCTACAGCCACGGGTCATCCGGTCTGGCCTTCACTCGCCACTGGATTGGCGGCCTGCCGCACTCGGCTCTGTCTCTGGAAATCTCATTTGAGCTGTCCGGATCAATCGAAAAAGCCGGCCTCGAGACGCTGGCGCTGAAGAGTCCCAACAATCCAGGCAGTTCAATGCTCAGTGCATCGCTGATCTTCCGGACTACAACACTCAGAGTGGCCGGAAGTCTGCTTCTTGGAAAAAGCTTTGATGTATCATCTGCAGGCCTTAACCAAGGGAACTGGTTCACTTTTCACATTCTCATGACTCCAAAGCTGGTGAGAGTTTCTGGGATAAATCTCGCATGCTGCGGCTTATCAACCAAAGCTGAACCAACTTGGCAACCAATTGCAGACTCGGGCAGTTCTGTGCCCAAAGAAGCTCGCAGGCGTCTCAAGCAATCCAATTCCGCTTGAGTGCCAGACCAAGAGCGTCAATTCTGGTGGTTCGGTCTCGGACTTTACCAACCTCTGGCTTGAGATCGGCCAGGCGCTCACTGGCTGCGTGCAATCAGTCACCGTGAACGGCTATTTGGTGGACGCGAAGGCCAGCAGGGCCGTGACAACCGGGGACTCCAAGGTGGAAGACGACTGCAAGTTTCAAAGCGGCAGCTGCGGCGGCTCCGGCACATTCGTGTGCGGAGCGCAGTCGGTCTGCTATGGGATCGTGACTAAAAGCAAAGGATATCCGATGGACTGCAACTGCCAGTGCCTGGGATCGAAGCGAAAGAAGCTTGAGACGGTCGGCTCCAGTGCCGAGTGCAGGAAAGATCGGCAGTCCAACGAGTGCACACAAGGTAAGACGAGTTTGGAATTCACACATAGCTTGATAACCCAAAGCTGAACTTCAGTAAACAATAATAATAATATAATTGGTTACACCTGCCCCAATTGGGCCAGATGTGCAACCGACAGCTCAGTAGCAGCTATTGCGCGGCGCATCTGAAGGCTGCGTACGGCTGTTCAGTCCAAGGACTGGGGGGTCACCACACGCCTTCAATTACCCCAGCTATTGCTGGCACCCATTTTACAGCTGGGTGAACTGAAGCAATGCAGAGTTAAGTGTCTTGCTCAAGGACACAAATTGTTCCAGTGGGATCGGGGATCGAACCCCCGACCTTCAAGTCGTGAGTCTGACGCTCTAAGTACTAGGCTACAACCCCCCACTGGCCACAACCCCCACTGGCCACAACCCCCATTGGCTACAACCCCCACTGGCTACAACCCCCACTGGCTACAACCCCCACTGGCTACAACCCCCACTGGCTACAACCCCCACTGGCCACAACCCCCACTGGCTACAACCCCCACTGGCTACAACCCCCACTGGCTACAACCCCCACTGGCTACAACCCCCACTGGCTACAACCCCCACTTGAACTTCAGTGAACTGATTGAAATTGCAGATCCACTGATAATCAGCACCGCATCAAGCAATCCAAGCACTTGGTTCGAGAACCCGAAGAATCCGCTACAGTTAAGCGATAAAAACTCCGTATCGATTGAGTTGGAACTGCGAACTCGAGTCAGTGCATCGACTGGCGTCCTGCATGCCACCATCAAGAATTCGGCACGTTCAACCGTTCTGAGTCAGAGCTTGGATGTGAGCTGAATTTATCAAACTGAAGCCAAGAAGCTCATAACTTCAATTTATACAAATATTTTCCTCCCCTGACTCCAGATTTCGGACGGCTTGCTGCAGCTCTGCATCGACTCGTCCAGCTGCTTCGCGTTTCCGCCAATCAGAGTCGACGATGGCGAGTGGCACTCCGTGTTTGCCGCCACCAGGCAAGCCGTGCTCAAGCTGAGAGTTGACGGGGTCGACAGGCTGCACGACCTGGGCCGAACCGTGGCCGACCTCTCGAATTTGGACTTGACGGCTCAGATCGCCAACAGTAAGTCAGTGCCTGTGCCAGTGTGTCAGTTTCCTACCTTGGTTTAACCAATTAGCACCTCTCCACTGAATTCGCTCAGGCTGGCTGCGGAACATCCGCGTCTCCGGCACGTACATGTCTACAACTACGGATGCTGCAGATCGGTCTATCAATGAGGCCACAGGGGGCTTCATCACGCCAGTGCTGGCCAGCGATGCCAGAGTCGGTTCCGACGGTGTGGACCTGACGCCTCCCTGCGACTGTCCGTCAACGGAAGTCTGTCGCAGACTCTGGGGCAAGATGACCTGCGAGTGTCCAGCAGGACAGGAGAGAGACGCGGGCAAGAGCTGCGTTGCCGTGAACCCGTGCAGCAAGTTCAACATCAGCTGCCCGAGCGGCGGGTCGTGCCGGGCGACGGGCGTCAACCTGGGATTCGAGTGCATCTGCCCGCCGGGGGTCACCATGTGCAGGAGTAGCAGTGAAGCCAGAACAGTTTTCACCTCTGCCGGAGTCAACTGGTGGGTCTGGCTGATCGTAAGCATCGGAGTCATGGTGCTCATCCTCATCGTGGTGGCTCTTGTGTTTCTGTTGCGGCGTCGAACGCAGTCTCGACGATCGTCAGGAGCTCAGCGCTCAACGCCGCGGAGATATGCAGCGAAACGCATCTGAGTTCTACATCTTGATTAATACATTTAGTTCATATTTCGGAGTTGTTCATGACTAAATAAACCATTGTCAGAAGGTGTTTACAGTTCGCTATGTTAGAATGGCTAGGGTAATCTTCACAGAAGTTAAATGAAAACGAAAGTATTGCTGTGTGGAGCTTTTTATCGAAAAATATGTTTACTTATTCATTATATCAATCAACTGTAGCGGCCCAGCATAATGCATGACCTGAGACTTTGAGCGATCTGGACCTCAGTTTTGCAGACTGATTCCATGTGGCTACTGGGGTAACCGGTGAAGAGAGTTCAAAAATTGTTAAAATAGGTTGCGCAAATTCTGTGCGCGCGATTTCGATGTGAGCAAGATATCTCTTAAAGTTCGTAAAGTCCTAAGTAGGTCTTGAGAAAGCCTACGAATGGTCAATTATTACATGTGTAGCCGGTTATGATTCCATCGCCGACACCCATCAGTTGATGGCGGGGTCCAGCAGCGGCCGGTTCTCCCCGTCGCTATCGTTGACGGGGCCGGCGGAAGCTTCTGGCACCTCGTCCTCATATATAACCTGCAGCGAGCGGGCAAGCCGCAGGGCGAACAGCCGCCAGAAGGCGAGGCTCAGCAGCAGCAGCGCCAGCAGCAGCGAGTGGTAGACGAACAGCAGAGGCGGCTTGCCGGCGCTCGGCTGCAGGATCGGGTTGTCGGGCGGCAGGCGGCGGCAGATCGTGACAATACAGCGACTGGCCAGGTTCGCGAGACCCCACACCGTCAGCATGATGCCGAAAATCAGCGGCATTGCCGCGTCCCGCTCAAAGCTGTCCATCAGCTCGTAGGCGGCCACCATCGTCAGCGCGGCGGCGGTCGCGTCCACCACTGTAGAAGCGGTGTACACCGCGGACACGGCCACAGGGTCGGCCAGCCCAACGCCACTGACTGCCGCCAGCGCCAGCTCCAGGGCCGCCTCCATGACGATGCCCGCCAGGAGCCGCGGCTGCACTGGGAGACGTCTGCGACCGCGCAGGCAGCAGGCGGCGACCACCAGACCTCCGTTGACGGCCACCAGGCTGACTGCCAGCAGCGCACTATCCAGCGAATCGCTCAATCGGTCATTTCCGGAGTTACCTCCGCTGGAGTTGGCGATGAGCGGCTGCAGCGCCCGCTGCGCGTTGAAGGCCGAGGACCGGTCATCGCACAGACCCACCAGGAAGGGGATCAGCGTCCCGAAGACGATGCAGCTGCGCTTCAGACGGCTCCAAGTCGGCAGAAGGACGTGCCCGCAGTTGCACAGCAGCTTCGGGAACGGCGGCGGCGGAGCCGTGTCGAGCTGCCCGGAGCTCGGTGCCATCGCGGCTGCTGCGTCGAGCCGCGGCAGCGCCAGGATAGCGAGCGCGGCAAAGGCGAGGGCGAAGGCCAACCAGACGAGGCTGCAGTGTTTGCCAACGCTCGGGTTGGTCAGCAGGTGCTGCACCTGGATGCCCACAAACAGGCCGGCCGCGGAGGACATGTAGACGAGCGCGCAGAGCACCGTGCGGCGCTGCGGCCTCGTCCGCTTGCTCAGCACTGCGTACATCACGTTGGGGATCACCAGGCCGTTGTAGACCAGCATGAGGGCGCAGGCGGTCAGCGCGGCGCCAGAGTCCGGGCTCCACTGGTCTGTGTACACGGCGCCGGCCATGGAGCCAGCCGATGCCAGCAGGACGCAGCCGCCCAGCTGCAGGGTGCGCACGTGGCCGATCCAGCAGGCCACCAGGCCGCCCAGAGCGCCTAGCAAAAAGCGGCAGGTGTACATCCAGGACATCGGCGAGGCCGACTCCGCCACTCCCTCGGTGTCGGTGCTGGCATTGGAGCTTGCTGCGGCCAGTGTGATGAACTGGTACTCCATAACCTTCAGGCAGCAGCGCATCGTCAGCAGCACCGCGATGTGAGCGACGGTGACTGCTTGACTTGCTCGCATTTTTGATGATTGGAGTTTTGGAGTGATTTGAGAAATTCAGCGTTTTGAGCAGTTGTTAGCTAACACAGCTTCAACCATCCGACTGTTTCATTTTCGTTATTTTCGTCCCCTTGATAGAAATTATGTAGGCAAAGTTTTTCAAGTTTCGGTAGCGAACCTCGCCTCCTCTTCCTTCGCTGCTGTTGAGAAGCTCTGAGTGCAAGAAATGGACGCCTTGAAGTTCTCATTGTTTGCGCCTGAGCCTGAGTTGTACTTCTCTGCCCCGAGACATATGCCAATTGTACACCGAGTTGTCTGCGAGCTCGCGGGGGACGAAGATTGACGGAGCATCCTAAGTAGTACCAGAATTTTACACTGAGGTCATATCTACATCTGAGTAGAGTCAGTAGAGGACTTCACAGAGCCCAAAATGTCTCCATGTCCAATCGGTGAGAAACTAAGCAGGCTTGAGTATCTGCCTTGGGTTAGGGCTGATGCACAGTGGGCGAATTTACCCACTGATACAGTGCAGAGATTTCTTCTTCTGCGTCCCAACAAGCGAGAAGTGAGTAAACTTAGCAAAAAACTCAGCAGTTCATCGAGACAACAAAAAGTGTTTGTTTTTAAGCAAATTTCTCGCAGCAGCCTGGGGCAATGACATCCGCACGCACGCGATCCAAGAATTCTGTACTGTACAGCAAAAACAGCGCTAAATTTTAACTACGAGTGCAACCAATATCAGCTTGTGGAGTCATTGGGCTCTTCAGATGGAAGGCAAGAAACTGGGCCGCATTCCCCAGCTCTCAGCTGGCCTCGATCCACAATGGCTCCGGCTACCGCGGGCTGACGATGCCGACGAACTCGGCAAAGGAGACGCGTCCGTCGCCGTCACGGTCAGCGCCGCGGATCATGTCGTCCATCAGGCGGTCGGTGACCTCAGCGGGCTTCAACAGGCGGCGCAGGGCAGCCCGCAGCTCCGCCGGGCCAATGAAGCCGTCTCGGTCGGCGTCGAAGACTCGGAAGGCCTTCGCCAGCTGGCGGTCCGTCTGCTGCCGGTGGCGAAGCTGCCCGAGGCCCACGAGGCCGAGGAACTCCTGCAGGTCAATGAAGCCGTTTCCGTTCTTGTCAATGCCGGCGAACATCTCCTGCGGGAGCAGGGCTGCACTCTGAGGCCCAAGTTTCGAGTTTTCCGGGAATTCTTACCACTCAAAAACATTCAGAGACCTCTGCAGTGAATTCTGCAACCCAGTAATATAATAATAATAACTGATTACACCTGCTCCAATTGGGCCAGATGTGCAACCGACAGCTCAGCCGCAGCTGAAGCGGCGCATCTGAAGGCTGCGTACGGCTGTTCAGTCCATGGTCAGGGGGGTCGCCACACACAGCCTCAAATACCCCAGCTAATCAAGGACATAAATTGTTCCAGTGGAATCCGGAATCTGGTCTGGATATGGTCTGGAGGATTCTGTCTGGACATGGTCTGGAGGATTCTGTCTGGACAATTCTGTGATCTGGAGGATTCTGTCTGGACAATTCTGTGATCTGAAGGATTCTGTCTGGACAATTCTGTGATCTGGAGGATTCTGTCTGGACAATTCTGTGGTCTGGAGGATTCTGTCTGGACAATTTTGTGGTCTGGAGGAACGCTCGGCAGGTAAGGCTCTGTAGAGTTTAGACTTGTCTCACCTAGAGACTACCATAGTATTCCTAGCGGCTCTAGGAATATTGTCAACTATACCAAGATAGTTCACCTTGAGCTCTGCCCGAGAGCAGCCGTATCCAAGGCAGCGCAGGATGTTGCCAAGCTCCTTCATGCTTATGCGTCCGTCGTTGTCGTAGTCGAATGTGTTGAAAGTCCGCACGCACTCGGCGATCTCTTCGTCGGCCAGAGCTTCGGTCAAGTCGACATCCTCGGGTACCTCAGCCTCGCGGGAGGTGGCAGTGGGATCCTTGCCTCCATGTTGCTGCTGCTGCTCTTTCCGCTGCCGCTTTTTGGAGCCACCGCAACTCCAGAGAGCCGCCAGCGGCATGACACACGAGAACTTTAAACACTGGTAGAGTGGCTGCCCAGTGAGTCAGACGAAGATCGGCGGTCCCGGAGAGCTTCCAGGTGTCTGCACTCTCAAATTCGTGCAGAAATCCCCTTTTAGCCGCTCTG
>NIVC01001867.1:0-182500 GCA_002269645.1 Macrostomum lignano | reverse complement strand
TCTCTTCTCCTCAGGTTAGTTGACTTGAATCCACCACAAAGTTCTTGTTTAAAATCTGTTACGAACTGAAGAATTACCAGTGTACTGTGACAGCAGTCTGGTCATACTCAAACCTCAAAGCTATAATAGATATTAATAGGCGTCAAATATGATCATCCAAGAGACACCGGGACCCTGCCAGATAGATGCGGCAGCGGTGCAGTGTGAGCAACTGCGGCAGTAGTAGGTAAAACGACGCTTCTAGACCCAGAGCACTTTTTTAATGACCGTTTTAAGGGTCTAGAGGGGGGACACGGGGGGTAAATAAAAAAACACATCTAATCACCATTAACACAAAAAGACATCTAAAAACCCCCTAACAATAAAAATCATTCCCAACACTTCCAAACACTCCCCAACACTCCCCTCGTGTCCCCCCTCTGGAACCTTATAAACGGCCATTAAAAAAGGTCTGATCTGTAAGCGTCGTTTTACCTACTACTACACAACCCAACACTCCCCAACACTTCTAACACTTCCAAATCTCTATAACCCCTCGCACGCGCCGCAGGCGCGAAGGGGCTTTTTCTGTTACTAAAAATGACCCGAGTTTACACCTTTTCTGTTAGTGATACTTTTGAGACTGTTGCTAAAAATGCAGAGATAATAAAACAACATATTTTGAATGGAATAATTGATGAAGTTTATTTAAAATATGACGACAAGCATGACCTAAAGCTTTATCCATTAGAGCTAGATGAGATGTATGAATTAGAACAAGAGGGAGAGTTAATATTTCAACTTGGAGATTATTTAAATTCGGATGATTGGGAGGTTAGATCAACAGATTCCGAATCAACAAATAGCTCATATGAAACCAGTGATTCTGAGAATGAAATTGAAATTTTTATGTAAAAAAATATTTAAAAAATGAATTATTATTCTATAACAGAAACAACATTTATTATGAAAAATATATATAAAAAAATGAAGGTAAACTATTCCTACATCGGAAATGTTCCAATTAATGAACTTAATGAAAATTTAAGTTTGATAACAGTTGAACAAATGTCAATAATAATATTAGTAACAATAATAGTAATAATATTGTTTTTGTTTGTAATAAAAAATTTACTACCATGTTGTCTTAAGTAACTGTTTGAACTTAGTTCGCAGACATTATCTGGTTCTCATAAAAAGAACCCAATATTTCTTCACCGTCCTTATCAGCAATTATATAGGTTGTAGGATTGGTATTTAAAACTTTACTGATAGTAAATTTCTCACTTATCTTCCAATATCCTTTTCTTCCTTTTTCAAACTTATCTTTCCATTTATAGATATAAACAGAATCACCAACCTTAAAAGATTTCTTTTTATTTTTTTCAAATTTTCCAAAAGTAACTTTAACGTTTTCAGGATTGTTATAAGCTTGTTGAGGAGTCATCTTTATCGTACGAAGTCCGCGTTCCGAAGGAACGATAGCTGAATGATATGAGTTATTATAATCTTTCACAACGTCTGGTAATATTTTTACCCACTTTTGGTTACCATTAAGACTAAACTGAAACCACAATTTCTTACCTAAAGTTCGATTAAATCTTTCTATTAATGCGTTTTTACTTTCTCCATAAATAGAATAAATTTTATTAATATACTCCCCATTCGCGTCTTTTTTCCTTTCTTGTCCTTTTTCAAAATGATATAATTTATACATATGAGGATTGTAAAATTCTTTTCCCTCATCAACACACAACCGGTCACTTTTTTCTCCAAGACTTCTAAAAGCAGCAGCAACCTCCTCTCCCTTTTTGGATTTTAAAGGAACAGCCCACGCGTAGCGAGTAAAACCATCTAATATTGTTAAGATATATTTATATCCATTATCATTTGGCATCGACATTAAATCAGCATACCAAATTTCATTCTTTTTGAAGTTCATGATTTTTCTATAAAATTTCGGTTTTCGATATTCTTTATGAAGAATCTTTGCCTCATCAGAACTTAACCCACCACCACTTAATAATAAACACTCGACACAATTATTTCCATGTTGGTTGTAATTAATTCCCAAACCAAATTTAACTTTAGACTGCAAGATCTTTTTAACCATCCACCTAGTTAATCTTTGCCCTACCGATAATCCCTGCAAGTTATCTAATCCTTGAATCATTTTTTGATCGGCATCATGTTTTAATCTTAATGCTTCCTCGGGCGGGTTCTTGTCAGCATCTCTGTATGCTAAGTCATGGTAATATGCTAACCAGTCAATACCATTTATTGGAATTGAATCAGATTTTGGAGTATTGTCAGGATTTAATCTCAAATCTAAGCGAGTCCCCGGCAGTTTACCCTCAATCTTTCGAATGAGGCTGGAGCACACCTTAAGCGGCGATGATTACCGCCCATCTCCGTCTGCTCTCTGAACCTTCTCCTTATATTTAAAATACTTAGGAGCTTGGCTGCGCATTGCCACCGTGTCTTCAAGCTTGTTACCGTTGGGAAGAGGAGTTACCTCTGTTCCTTCAAAAGATTTCTCAATTGAAGTGGTACTTGAAGCTGTATGACGGGTTTCACGCAATTTGAAGATGTCGCCACAAATAGTGACTAGCAAGGACATTGCCTTCCTCACTCAGGCCACTGGTTAACCTGCGAAGTTGTAAGACGGGATGTGTAATTCATTTGTATACCTCCCAGTAGTAAAAACGCTCGGTAAGCTTGTTAATCCTTTTTGAACATCTAACAATCCTCCTTCAAATACTAATTGGTCGAACCTTCGGTTCGCATGCGTCGCATGATTGCTCATTTTTTATAGCCTTAAAAATACATGATAGCACCAATTGTTTTGCAAATTCTTCAATTGTTGGTTGTTTAACAAATTTAGTTTTATTATCAATAGCAGCTAAGTATCTTTTATTTGTCCAATGTTCAGACTTTTTCATATGATCTTCGTCTTTGTAATTAAATGAAGAAGCAGGAATAAAATGATCAATATGTAAAGCACCACCATAGTCTTTTGGAACATAATAATGTTTTGTGAAATTTAACCAATCAATAAAGAATTCAATTGAGCAACCAAGGTAATCAATAGTATGATTATTTTTTCGAGCATTATTTGATTTTAATAGTTGATTTATTCTATTTCGTGAGGTGATAATAAGTTTGTAATTTTCATCAGTGTGATATTTATTTTTTATATATTCTTTATTGTTTTTATTCCACAGTTTTGATATAACTTTCTCACAAGATCGACAATCATTTCTAAATTTTTTTGAATCATTTCTCCATCTAAAAAAATCTTTAGTCATTGGTTTCTCTTCTTTACATCGACTACAAATCTTTTTAGTTTCCATTTTATAAAAAATAAATTTAACAATTAATTAAACACCAGTATGTCCAGCAGCTTTCGCGGCAGCTAAAACAAGTTTTCGCGGAGTTTTAAATCCTTCACCAACAGCCGGCTTGTTATTTATAGAATCAACAATCCTTTTATACAAGTTGGTATTTTTAACAGCTCCTACTCCTAAATCATCATAAAAAATTTTAGCACTTACTAATTCATCCCTAGTATAAAAATCAGGGTTAAACTTAACCCTAGGGTTAGTAATAATTCTATATGCTCCGCCCAATTCTCTATATAGTTCATTTCGATCTTTATCAACGTTACCAATTCGATAATTATTACCTAAATCTGTCGCAGCAATACTACGTGGCGCATCTCTTGGAAATTGTTTAACTTCTTCACCCCTTTCTGCAGCCCTAATCTCTGCACGTCTAATCTCTGCAATTCTCAATTGTGCTAGATCAACATCATAAGCAGGCGGCTCATCTAAAAGTTCATCCTCTTTTGGCTCAGTATTTTTAGCAATTTTTTCCAGAAGATCTTTATCTGTTTTTTCTAGTTCACTAATTTTCCCAGTAATAGGATTAACAAAAGGAGCAGCAAATCTTTCACCCGCTAATTGTATTCCTAACTTTCTTTTTTGTAAATTTCTAACAAAATCAGAATATCTTTGCTTCTCTTTATAAATCGCTAACTCTCCATCAACGTCCATAAATTGACTCATTTTTTAACATAAAAAACTTTTTTAACTTAAAAAAATGGCTGAAACAAAAACTATGTGGAGTGATAAATTTCATTTCAAAAAGCACCGACAGTATATTAATGAGGTCAGAGCAAGAGATTTAAATTATACCCTACCAACAAGTGATAATTCAAATAACTTTACTACTGGAACGGTAACTTTTGACATCGGCGCAACCAACACTATATTGGATATGAAAAATGCGTTTTTCCGCGTTAGATGGTTGTATACTAGAAATGATGGAACTGCTCTTGCAGCCGGAGATATCGCAGATCGATCCGGAATAATAATTGAAAATGATTGGTTTTATAAATGCTTTTCCCAAGCTCAACTAACTGTTAATGGTGCTGAGGTTGAGACATCATCAAACCCCGCAGAGATTAATGGAGTTTTGAAACATTTAAATTATACTTATTTATCAAAACAAGTTGGTGATAATGTTGGGTGGATGCCGGATAAAGGTAACGGTCAAGCAGTAGTTTTCCCTAATGTACAAAACGCAGCCGGTGCAGATACTGCAGCGCTAATTGTTTACCTTAATACAAACATAGTTCCAGTTGTAACCACTATGACTAATACAAAAGATATTAATACTGGTTTTATAGATCGTCAGAATAAATTCCCAGTCGCGGTTTTAACCACAGCAACAGCATATGAGCAGGACTTTTCAATCTTTCCACTATTTGGGTTTTTCTCACCAAATCGGGTATGGAAAGGATTAAAATTTGGGATACAGTTGCAAATATCTGGTGGATATCAGCCTAGGATACTTTATGGAACCTCAATTTCAACCGATATAGCAGTTCGTATAGATTCAATTCAATTAGTCGTACCAACTATTGAGGTAACAGCCCCACTTTTAAAACACATCGATAATCAGTTAACGCATGATCAGGAAATATTTTATTTGAATCGTAGACACTTTATGCGAACCATTAATAACAATCAGGATTCATTCCAGTGGCAAATATTGACATCAAAACGTCGGGTGAGATATATTTTTGTTTGGTTTAAGATAACAAACAGAAGGAGTAAAAGAGCAAATGGGGATTTATATTGGCTTCAATCGGGTGACATAGCAGCACAAGCAGCTACCGCAACAGACAACGCAGTTGCTGCAATTAACGAGTTTAATGTTCAGAATATCCGCCTGCAGGTTGATGATCAATATTATCCGGTTAAAGATCCTCTTAATCTAAATATTGCAAATAATGATGTTAATGATTTTATAAAATATTATCACGATTATGCCAAAAATGAAGCATATGCCGTCCCTCAGTATACACCCACAGAGTTTCTAAACATCCATCCAGTGGTTGTTTATGATCTAACGGCACAGAAAGAAAACATAGCCAATATTGGACTTAATTATATGTTAGAGATTAATAAAACCGGTAATCAGCAATCGACGCCCACGTATTGTTTCTAGAGGAATATTTGTCAATTGCTAAAGCTGATGGCACGGTTGTTCGAGACGCACCATTGTAAAATGAGTGCAGGTCTCCGACCGTCGCCCCACTTTAAATTATTTACTTAAAAAATGGTAAAAGCAAAACACAATAAAATATTTCCAAATGATCCTTTTCTTTGTTTAGTAATTGGTGGGTCGGGTAAAGGAAAAACACACTTTGTTTATGACCTGTTAACAACCGATGGAATGCTAGACTATAATAATTTAATAATTTATACTAATAAACCTAGAATAAAATATTATGAATTTCTTAAACATGGATTAAAAAACAAATTAAAAAAAGATGTCTTGTTTAGAATGTTAAGAGCATATGAGCAATATGAGGATGATGACGAACCGCGATTTACACTCGATGACATTGAGGATTTATGTAAAAAATGGCAGAAGGTCGGACGAGTCCGCGAACAAAGGTTCGAACCAGAAAACATCACCGAACGAGCCCCAACTGTTAGAGTATCAACCCGATTAGGCTATGATCAAATTCCAAAAAATGATAAAACACTAATTATTTTTGATGATTGTATTAATGACGGTGATCAAGAATTGCAAAAGGAAATTTTTGTTAGTGGTAGAGGAGATGGAATCGGAGCTTTTTATCTAACACAGTCCTTTAGAGAATTAGAATCGATTATAAAAAAGAATGCAAGTTGTTGTGTAATGTTTGATTTAGATAATTATGATTTACAAAATATACACGCTAGATTTAATCCTGGATTGGATACAAAACCATTTAAAAGCTTGTGTAAAAAAATTTGGGAAGATAGCCAATACAAACATATATATATCAACCCTAGGTTAGAAAGGAAAAATCGAATCTTAAGAGATCTGATAAAAGAAGATAATGAGGAAGAAGAGACTTAGTTCGTGCCTATGGCACGATTTCCCCACTATAAAAATGACTACAAATTTAAATACTATAAAACAATTGGTAGATCGAACTAATTCAAAATTTAGTACAACATTACAGTTTATAATGACAACCAGCGAGCAACGGATTCAATTGCGCGATCCATTACAACTTGATCAAAGCCTAAGTTATCAAATTGGTTTGATATTATTTTCGGTTTTTAACATGCCTCAATTAATTAATGCAACAAATAATCAATTTAGATATTCTAAAGATTCCGGAGCCAATTGGACAACATTTAGTGTTAGCCCGGGTGCGTATAGCTATACTGATTTGAATGCTTATATAGAAGGAGAATTAACAGCTAATGGAGATTGGGTAGCAGGAGCAATTGTTATAGGTGTTGATTTACCGTCTGGAAGATTCACACTATCACTCGAATCCGGATATCAGGTTGATTTCACAATTGCAAATTCACTCAGAACCATACTTGGATTTAATTCCCGAATAGTTACCACATCAAGCACCGGTGATACAGTTGGAAATATAGAGGGTGGAGTAAATACAATTAATATAACAACCGACATTTCAAACGGTGGTTATATAACAGACGATAACGGAGTTTTGGTTCAACGTGGAATTATTTATTCAATCCCGTTTCTTGCTGTTCCAATTGGAGAGAAAATGATTGTTGCACCCCAAACCCCAATATATTATCCTTTAAATCAATATAGCGTTCAATCAATTTATATTAGGATCGTAGATGAAAGCGATAGATTAATAAGTTTTGGTGGGCAGTCAATAACAATAATTTTACGTATAAAACAGGTTTAGTACTGTAAAAATGGGTAACAACAATGCTTTAAAAAAACAAACGGAAAAAGTTCAAAACGCAAAGGATAATTATGAAATCGAACTAACAAAATTGAAACAATTACAAGCAGAAAAAATCCGAAAGGAACTATTAAAACCCACACCTACGAAACTAACTAAAACCAAGAGTTTTTCAGGAACATAAAATGACCATGAATTGGCAGTTGTTCAAACAAAGATATGGAACAGACACAACAAGCAATATCGAATTAACAAATTGGGCGAGGCAGTTAAAATTAAAACCATTCAGATGTGTTATGCGGGATGAGATAAAAGACTTACCAAGATATGGATCTTTCATTGTTAATATTGAAACAACAAAAGAAAATGGTGTTCATTGGTCAGCAGTTTATTCAAAACCAAAACTTGTTTATTTTTTTGATTCATACGCGCTTCCTCCGTTACAGGAAATAAAAGACAAATTTAATCATACTAAAAATCGTTTATGTGGAGATTATCACGAACAGTTTCAAACCTTTGATAAAAGTTATTGCGGACAGGCTGCGTTGTATTTTTTATATAAAATTAATAACTCGAAGGAAACCCCCGAAGTATTTAAGATGATCATGCAAAGCATGCGAACCTAAGGTTCGATCGGACGGAGTCCGCGACCCTACGGGGCGATTTTAGACTCTATAAAATAGACAGTAAAAAATGTTATTTTCTGGAACACCCTCATGGAACGGAACATCAAGTACTGGTGGTGGTACTTCTGGTGGAATAAGTGTTACATTCGGAGATAACCGATATATTAATGAAGATGAAGGTTATAAAAAAAGTGAAGTTGATACTAAACTAAATTTAAAAAGAAATGTTGCAGATTCCTATACCAAAACTCAAATAGATAATTCCCTAAATTTAAAACGGAACGTAGCCGATTCATATACAAAAACAGAGGTTGACAATGGGTTAAATTTAAAAAGAGATATAACTGATTCTTATTCTCGAACTCAAATAGATGATTCATTAAATTTAAAACGCAATACGGCCGATTCTTATACCAAAACCGAAGTTGATAATTCCCTAAATTTAAAACGGAATGTTGCTGATTCCTATACCAAAACTGAAGTTGATAATTCCCTAAATTTAAAAAGAGATATAACTGATTCCTATACCAAAACCGAAGTTGATAATTTAGTTGGAGGTGGAGCCTTAAAGCAGGATCGATTCCAAACGGTTGAAACCGGACACGTACCTACCATGGCAGATTGGAGTGGAAATGGTTTTGCAATAACCGCAAGCACTGCATTTAATACAACTGATTTTGCAAGTTGGAAAGCGTTTGATGGAAATGATTCAACAGATTGGGCAACAAATAATACTCAAACCGATTATTGGATTCAAGTCCAATGCCCTTCCGCAATAATGTGTTATAAAATTGATTTACGTGGTAGGCCATCACCTTCAACCGAGCACCCAGCATCATGGCGATTTGAGGGAAGTAATGACAATACAAGTTGGGACGTATTAATACCTGCGGATAGTTCTGTAGCAATAAATAACTCAACTCAAACAATTAATGTCACACAAAATTTTGATAAAACATATTCATATTTCAGATTGTTCTGTCTTACATCAACCTCGGGTTCAACCAACCCGGGTCTGTCAACCTTCCAGATTTATAGACAGACGTTTACAATTCTTGATTTAAATTTGGGAGTGGTTAATCAATCAATTGATATGGGAGGTAATACAATTACTAATATCTCTACTATAAACAATAACAGTTCTGTTGTTACTAAAGGTTATGTTGATACGCGAGTAACACAAACGGCGGATGGCCGAATGTCTTTTAACGATAAAATAAAATTGGATGGAATACCTGCAATCGATGCCGCTTTGTACGAGCCTGTAATTTGCAATTGGACTGGATATCAAAACCCAACCACCGCCGGCGATATTTTTCCAACAGGAAGTTTTGTTGGTAACGCTACTTATATTGATTATCAAAATGGTGCTAGAATTACTGATGAAGCAAGTGGTCAGTCTGGAGCGTTGCAATTTAATTTCACCCATTTTCGTAATATCTCCGCCTCCTTCTATTTCCGAGTTGCTAATGCTACAGGAAGTGGTGCTGATGCGGTTTGGTTTTATGCATATTGTCACGAACGTCCAACAAGTGAATTTGGATCCGGGTTAACAACCCGCGCCGGCTTGATTGTGTTTGCGAGTGAATGGCATGATAGAGTTGGGGTTGTTTGGAGCAATATAAAATCAGACGGAGCAACAGTTCGTAATGATGTTCTTAATGACGCAGATCAAACTATAACCTATGCTAATATTGATAACGGCGATTGGCATCTTTTTGAAATTAATATTTTAAATCAAAGAGTTTGGTATCAAATAAGCACATACAATGTATCAGCTAATACATATACGCTAATTGGGCAAAACTTTTTTACATATGATAGCGGAACTTGGGGAGATTTAGATAAAACGGGAACACTTATGGGTTTTGGTGCTCGAACCGGAGGATCGGATGCTGCACATTTTATTCGTGGTGCAGCCGTTTGTGGTAGCACATCAGCAGGATATGATTTTGCTGCGACCGCATATTTGGAACGGCCACAAACCGAAATACCTTAAATATTTATATATAAAATGGCTTTTAGTAGAACACCATCAATGCGGCAAAATAATGTTATTATTCCTATTCCTAAACAAGAATCAAATATAAAAACATTCAAATCTCATACCAAATTTTTATTTAGTACTGTAAATGTTCAGGATAACAAGAAGCTTCAAGAATTAATTAAACTATTAAAAAATCATATTATACTTCAAGAGTTTTGGAAAATTGGATTTAAATGGGAGAAAAAAGAAAGAATCACTCCAATACAATACCTATTAAGCTCGGGCAAATACCCAAAGAGCGCGGGAATTCATTTTGGTGCTATTAAAAATAGACGAAAATGTCGGTATCTGAAGCAGATAAAAGGGAACGTGACCATTTTAACCAACGCAAGGTCACATGTTAAGTAATGTTGATCGTATTAACTATGATTATGATTTATATACCAAAAAAGTAAGAAGAGTTTCAAACCATATCAGAAATATGGATTTTTTCAATATTGGATTTGGAAGCTTATCAATGTTATGTGTAATCGTTTTAGGTATTTTACAATCTATTCCAACTCTTAATTTATCTCAATTATTTTTAGGTATTTCAATTGGCTCAATATCAGGTTTTGAAATGATCAGAAACTTATCAATACTTTTAGCAATTAAATTATATCTTAAAAAAAGAAAGGATAAATATAAATCATTAAGAGATATTGCTAAACAATATAAAAATCAGTTATATTTATATGTGCAAAAAATATTGGATGACGGAGAGATAACAATTCATGAATTATCAACCGCGGTGGAATTATACGAAAAATATTTAAAAGATCGAAATAGAATTTTAGATGTTGAAACTTTTACCGATATGGAATTAAAAGAGTTGAGACTCGATAAACCCAAAGCTCCACCTATAGAAACATTAGGTATTTACGAACCCGAAACTATTGGTACTGGGGTACAAAGCCGGCGATCAGGTAGTGGTGTAGAACTTAATGTTGTTTAGTTTTTCTAACGCATACGTTATATATTCTTCCCAAAGTGGTAATTCTCTTGTAATCCTAGGTTTAAATTTTTTATCAATACATAAAAATTCCAACGACTTTTTCAGTAACATTTCGTTAGGTATGTTACCTATCCTTATAAACTTTGTATTCTCTCGAATAAGAAAATTAAAATAATATCCAACTAAAATTAAAATCCTTTCGGAGTCTTTCGAACTTAATCCCACTCCTTTATTTAAATGGAAAAAGTTATTATATAAATAAACATTATTTCCGGGAATTAAAATTGGATCAGATATGTCTCTTGTAAGATTTCTTAAAATTGTGTTTTTAAAATAGTAATATGAGTTTTCAATCTTTTTTGTTTTTTCAAATTGATATATTTTAGAACATGAATAGCACATATGATATATATCTCCGCTTGCTGTTTGAGCTCTATGCATAGTCACGTTACATTTTTTACATTCGTAAATGTCTTTCATTTTTTTGTTATTTTTTTAGATTAAAAATGGAAAGCTGGTTCAAAACTGATTCTAATGTGATTAATTATGTCACCCCAATATGTTGGAGAATAAAGAATATAATATTATATGTTTGAGACAGGTTAAATTTATTGGACTTCAATCGATATTTTTACAATTGGATGGGCATAAAATTTTATGTCTAAGCGGAGATGATGTTAAAAATTTTCCTGTTTTAGTTATTAATAAACCAAAAGCGTTTGTTATGAAATACAGTCTGGAGGGTGGGTTGCAATTTAAACTAAAACAACCAAAAAATAAAAAGTGTGATAGGACTGTAAAATTGGCTTCGGTTTGGGAGGCTGACGAAGATGACTAAATTTTTTTATAAGAAAATGGAGACAATAAAAATCCTTATCACTAAAGAGCGTGAACTTAATTATATTAATAGTTTATTTTATAGTGATTATGATGAAGATATGTTTCCCATCCGATACAAATTAGATAAAAGAAAACGTTTTATACAAAAAGCAATTGCTTATGCAGAAACAGTAATTGAAATTGAAATTGATCGTCTTGTTAGAAGAATAAAAGTACTTAGGAAAAAAATAAAAGAATGTTTAAGTTACCCTGCCGACTGTGAGGATAATTGGTGCTCAATAAAATATGAAATGGAAATGGATATTATGCTTAAACAATTACATGCTTTAGTTTTTTTCCGCCCCGAAGGGTCGCGGATTTTATCCGATAAGTAATTTTTCTGTTAATCTCTTCCAGTTATTCAAGACTTTTTCCTTGTTTAATTTTTTAAGTTCTTTTGGAAATGTTGCATAATAATTATCTATATCTTTTTTATATTCTAGAAATGTATTATATTCACATTCACATTCGGATTCGCAATCACAATCGTAATAATAATTATTTATTGCTTCTTTGTATTCTTTATATTTGCTTATTATATCTTCTTTTTGTTTTTTATCTTTTATCATGTTTATTATCTCTTCTTTTAAACCATATGGAAATGTTTTAATTTTATCATCTAAATACCTTTTATCATCAAATGGACTTAATGTTTTTTTATCTGTCTCGATGACAAACATCTGATGCTTTTCTGAATTTAATCGATATTGTGGAGCGTGATAATTTTCAATTGTATTAAGGTAATCTAAAAGTACGTTTTTATAATCATCAAATGTTATCTTTTTAACTGCTGCCCTTGATACCCCTTTTATTTTTTTTACCTCTCCCTCCTGTCCTAAAACTTTAAATGCATAGCATTTTGATCTTATTGCTATAAACTCGGTTATGATTTTGCTATTTAATTCATCTTTCATTTTAAGTACAACTTTTTTATTTTGATCTGATTTTAAGGGATGGTTATCCGGATAGTCGGAGGTATCCAATGTATCTTTAATTTTTTCCATATCTTTATAGACATCCGGTGTTTCAACCTTAAATACCAAACTGTCAGTGTCTGCATATATTGGATAGTTATCTGGCCATGTTTTATTTATAACATCATAATAATATTCATACATTACTAGCTTTGCATAATCTAAAACAACCATTCCAATAAATATTGGTTTAAGAAATTTTGTTGTTTTATTTCTCATATGAATACCCATAAAGTTATCATCAAATTTTATAAAGTCTTTAAAGTTAGGTTTTGAGAAATATTTCTTTGCTTTATCAATATCCTTTTCTAAATGGAATTGGGTTCTATCTCTAATATTTTCAACCGTTTTTCCATAAAAAGCATTATTCATTAATTTCCAATAATCTTTCTCAAAATTTGTTTTTGACATCTGTCTCTGATTTGAATTAAAATCAATATATTTAGCTAACCAATCTTCCTCAATAAACGATATTGTTCGATGTACTTTAGACACTTTTAATCCCTGCTTTTCATAAAATTGTAGAAGCTTATAATGCACTACATAGTTTTTCTTATCATGTAAATTTAATATTAATTTTTTTGTTGCTAGATGTTTTGCATTATCTGCTTTAAGATAATCTTTTTGTGTTTGTGATAAATCATTTTCATTAACTGAACAATGCTCTGGAGCTAAAGGATATTTATATGTTTTTGCTTTTGCTTCCCGAGTATATTGCAAATCCACCTCTACAATACAACCCCTTCCTTCGGGAATATTTTTGTAATAATCGGGGTCATCTTCCCATTGGAAATCAGCTATTGGTAATTTTTGTTTCATACAACCACCGTATAAATTGTTTGCATCTAGATATAATACATATGATGATTTTTCTTTTTTATTATAATTTGGTAGATATTTATTATTTACTTTAGTATATCTATCTCCTAGTACACCCGAGAATCCGCCGCGAATTCCTCTCTCAATCATTAACAACATATCATGATCAGTTAGTAAATCAATCTCAACATCTGTATGTTTCAAACCACAAGCCCATGTTAATCCCGGTGCACTGAAACAATATGCGGGATCAATTTTAAAATTCTCATATGTATGATTCCTAAAGTTTTCAAATGCATCAGCTAATAGGAGAACATCTGCTTTAAGATATAGATCATGATAATCTTTAAATGTTTTACAATTAAAGTATTTCCATACTTTTTGAGCGTGTTCATAATCCGATTCACTTATATTTGATTGTGATAATGTTGAATAAAACTTTTCAATTGGGGGTAGTTGAGTATCACTAAATACGTTTTCAGATGTTACATATTCATATGGGTAGATGCCCTTGCGAGTTAATAGCATTAGTTCATCCTCGGATAGTTTTTCTTTTTTGAAACGATTCAATAGTATTGGAAAGTTTTTCTTTACTATTTCTAAATCCCATGGTTTTGGAACTAATGATGAAACAACATTCGCTAGGGAGGTTGATAAGAATCTCAAGGAGTCTAGAAAAACTAGATGGGAGTATTTCTTACCATATGTTATTGATATGTAATTTTCTGATGTTTTAGGTAATATATTTATTTCATATTCATCCTTTCCTAAATGAAGCAATTCTCGAACTAAGAAATGAAAATCATATCCGGAACCATTATGAAAAAATACTGGTATTTCCTTACATCCTTTTCCTTCTTTTGCATTACATGATCTACATGCTGCCCCTCGATAAATTCCCGTTAGATGACAATGTTCTCGTATCTTATTTTTCTTACTTAAATACCTTTTGCACATAAAACAATTTGTTGCATTTTTATAATTGTCTCTATCCTTATCTGTCATAATAATATTTTTTGATAATTTATCATATTGAATTTGAATATATTCAAATACATTTACTAATGATTCTGCCATGTGTTTTGCTGCATCCTTACCGTGGTAAGTAATCATCCTTGATTTAAATATATGATCAGCTACGGAGTGTACATATATACAATAACTATTAGGAAACTGTTGTGCTAATTTTTTTGTGCATTCACCATCAGATACTGTCTGTGATTCTTTTAAGGGAACATTTGTTGCTTCAAAATCAGCATATATTACTATTGGTTTTTTAATTGCTGTATAATGTTGTTGGAACTTTAAGGTTGCATCTTCAGAATTTGGCATCACAGCATTAGTAAATTTGTGATCTAAACAAAATCGTTGATGATTTTTAAGAGCTGTTTCATCCTTTTTAAATGTGAAACAATTTCTACATAGTGGATATCTATTTCTATTTTCTCTTAAAAAAGAACTAATATCTTTTATGTATATATAATGTGTTTCATTTTCGCGCTGCATGTACAAAAGATCGATTTGATCTGGTGCAGTTATATCAGTTGCTGGTTTTACTAAATAACAGTTTTTCTTATACCATTCTGGATCGGTTGAAATTTCTTCTAGATCTTCTGGTTCTTCAATTGTAAAAACATTAATATTTAAACCATTCATTTTTTCAATCTTATATATATCATCTATTGCTACTGGGTATGATATGTTTTTCATTATTATTTCATTCTCATATTGTCTATAATTATATATTTTATTAACATGTGATTCTACTTGATTGTGATATTTATGAATTAATAAACACCATAATAAACATTTATTATCTCTATTGTCTGGATTTATGATCATTGGTGATTTAAAGTAAAGATTCATGTGTGATCGTCCTTTAAGAATTTCTATGGGTGCAATCTTTACTATTGCTGAATTACAGGATACAAATATAAACCCGGATCCGTTTTCTGTCATCTTATCTATCCATTCATCAAACTCAGCTTCTATTTGATTAAATTGATTATTGTAATTTCCCATTGATAGTAGTGTTTTATATGATTCTTGTGAAAAGTTATTTATTACTTCAATTTCTGAATTTGCATTAAGAATATTTGGTTTTTTAAATTCTGTTTCAACTTCTATTTTATACTTAATTGGCTGTCGTTTGTTATTTGGCCTTATAGTATAATTGTTTAATATGGTCTTTAATTTATCTTTCATTTGTTTAAAATATTCTTTATAATTTGTATTTATATCTATATCTATATCTATTACTTCAGCTCCATTTTGTCCTTGTGATTGGGGGATATCAATATCATTTAATTGTCTTTCTAAACGTATCTCATTTTCTGCCCTAACTCTAGCTTCTATATTAGCTCTTTCTAATTCCAATTGAGCTATTAATTGTGCTCTAATTTCGGGATTATCGATTTGAGCTAAAATTGCTTCCATTTTATAGAATATAATTTATATAGTATTTGAATTATTGGTTTTTTAATTTTATGTTTTTAGCGTCCTGACCCACCCCCCAGGAGCCTATTCGAGATCTGCTTTTGGTAATAGCAATCCATTGCCCATAACATTTGAATTTAAGAAAATTCCTGAACCTGCTTTTGGTCTCATTTCGAGATATAATCCGCTTCCGTCGTGTTTTTCAATTATGTTAAAATCTTTTCCTAACTTAGTAAAAATCTTCTGAACTGCTGGCCTAAAATTAGCTCCAATATTGTCAAAAAATCCTTTAGCTTTCTCACCCGTTTTTTCTAAAGTTTGACCAAATTCCTGTAGTTTATCTGCTACAACTCCACTTCCTTGGGTTGTTCCTTTTAGTACCAAACCGCTGCCATTTAACAGTAAACCTTTTCCGGCTGCTAACCTAGCTTCTGCATTTCTTTTTTGCTCTGCTGTTGCTGAACTACTATTAATGGTGTCAATGAGTTTCTGTTTGAATTGTGCGTCCTGTGTTATTTGCTGTCTTTGAAATTCAGCATCTCGTTTAGCTTTTTCATCCGCAGCTTTTTTATCATTTACTGCTTTTGTGATTCCAGCTGCGCCACCTGCTATTCCACCAGCTGCTCCTATTCCTGCAAAAATTATTGGTAACAATGTTGCAAGTGGAAGTATGCCTCCCTGTTTTGCTTTTAATTCTGCTAACTGTTTTCGGTTATCATGAATTCTTTTACCTGCTAAACCGGCTGCTCCAGCTGCTCCGAGGCCTAAAAGAATTGGTAAAATAGGTAACAATCCGCCGTCTTTTTTAGTATGAGTCTCCAATAAAAATTTTACATCGGAGTCTGTCAGCCTATAATTTCTACCGCGATTCTTAAAGGATATTGGCCTTCCTTCTTGTGCATATTTGGCAGCAAGTTTAAATGTATCGATATCATAGTCAAGTTTTTTACCTAAACGATCCAATTTTTTTAACATTGCGTGGCTATGTTTATTATCATCTAGATCTAAAGTATCTACAATTTCTCCTATAAAATATAAGCGGTCGTTATCTGTGTCCATTTTTATATTGTTAAAATTTCTTTAATCCTTTTCCGCCTTTAATTGTGGTTAACATTTTATTAAAATCCTGAATATCTTTATTACTTATTGGCGTGGTTTTCGTGGGGGTTTCTGTTGGTTGTGCGGCTTGTGCCAGCTTTAAATCTTTTATTGCATTTATTTGTGAGAGGGTGTCGTTAAAATCTCTCAATTTCTTTAGTTCTTCTGCCGCTCTAGCTGCTTCAATTCCTCCTTTTACAGCATTTGTTATAGAGCCTGCTGCGGAGCCTGCTTGCCCTATAAGACCCATATTGTCTTTAACAAAATTTGCTGCTGTTCCAACCACATCAAAAAGCCCCTCACCTCGGTATTCAACTGGGTCTCCTACCTGCAATTCGTTCAGATTTTGCATATGAGTAACGTGTGTCATTTTTTGTTCTATTTTTAGTAACAGAAAAAAGAGACGAAGTGGAAGCACAATAGGTTGGGGTAGAATAATAGAACAGTGGGTGGTATAAGAAAAAGAGACGATTTATAACTTATGAATGAAACTCTCGCTACCATATATGGTATTATGCCTCCTCTTCATGAATGGGCTAGTATGAAGTTTCATACTACAGAAAAAGACCCTTCGCGCCTGCGGCGCGTGCGAGGGGTTATAGAGATTTGGAAGTGTTAGAAGTGTTGGGGAGTGTTGGGTTGTGTAGTAGTAGGTAAAACGACGCTTACAGATCAGACCTTTTTTAATGGCCGTTTATAAGGTTCCAGAGGGGGGACACGAGGGGAGTGTTGGGGAGTGTTTGGAAGTGTTGGGAATGATTTTTATTGTTAGGGGGTTTTTAGATGTCTTTTTGTGTTAATGGTGATTAGATGTGTTTTTTTATTTACCCCCCGTGTCCCCCCTCTAGACCCTTAAAACGGTCATTAAAAAAGTGCTCTGGGTCTAGAAGCGTCGTTTTACCTACTACTTGCGGCAGTGCGAAGCCGCGCCCTGTGCAGCCTTATCTCCTTGGCTCAGCTCTGCCCGGTGACTTTATCAGTGACTGCTCTGTCTCGCCCTGCAGCTCCAAGAAATGCTCTCGAGCTGCGTGTGCAATTCGAATATTTCTGACTCCCCCCCCCCAAGCTGCGGCCCACAACTCGCTGGGCCTGCACTGCGGCGGCGGGGGTGGCTGGGCCGCAATTATGCAGCGAGTAGGCGAAATAAAGTAGGAAAAAAATGATTCCTTTTTATGCGCACCTGTCCTGCGCCTGCCGGGCTGCTCGATCTGGCGGGGCGGGGCCCGGGAAGGCCTGACTCACCCGCCATAGGCCGGCGCTTATCAGCAACAGAGCTCGGCATTAGGACTGGGCCCGGCCTCCATGCGCCCCCTTCTCTCCCCCTGCTGATTAAAGTGCCCGCCGCCACCTCCGACTCCCCCACTGACCCCAGCCAGTCCGCACTGGTGGAGGCCGCGCACCAAAACAAACACAAAGCAGCCACGAGCGCAGCGCCAGAGACTCGCCTCAGTTTCAGCCCGAGCCAGTGCTGGTCGGTCATGCTTCGGTGCAGCTCTGCAGCCCTCATTCTGCTGGCTTTGGCCACTGGCGGCCTCTGCGACTCGGCCAGCGTTGAAGTCCGGCTGCCGGACGGTGAGTTGCACTTGCGGGACATGGGACAGACGCCATGGCTATGGATTGCTGATCAAACTGTTTAAATCATTTCTCAGATGCGGACTTCACAAAGTACAGCTTCGCCTACATGACAATCAGCGGCTCAGAACTCATCGACAGCGTGAGCAGCGGGCTGGTGCCAGACAAGTTCGATGTTGATAAGAGCTCTGTGCCAAACAGGATTGTGTTCAAGGCCGACCTGCCAGGTGGCACACACCTAGTCCAGGTGACCATCGGCACCGCCATTCACCAGCTCAGTGTCACAGTCTCCCGGCTGCCCCTGAGCGTGCTCGACAATGCAATATTCATTTCAGGTGAGTATTGTCGGAGCTTGGCATGACCTGTTGATTTCCCTACACACAAGAACTGCCCGCTCAATTCCCGCAGGTCGAACGAACGACATCAACAGTCTGGTGGCCAGACTCAAGAGTCGGCTGTCGGCTCGCCTCGTCTCTCAGCTGCAGCCGGCCGCCGACACCTCAGAGGTGTCCCTGCTCATACCGAAGGCCAGCACCAGCTCCTACTTGGCCCTCTGGGAGGCGTACGAGCTGGTGAAGAACGAAACTGAAGCGAGTAGCGGAGTCCAGGTGATGCCGGATCGGTGTCCCGCTGAGTCCGCTCAGCTGTGCCGCAGTCGCCTGCGCTTTTCGAGCAGCTCGCTTCCATCGGTGCATCCGGCTGTGGTGCAGCTCAACAGCGACTCGAACTTCGTGGGATTCGGGCTGAGCTGGACGGCTCAGACAGCCGAGCAGATGAGCGCAGAGCCGTGCGGGCCGGCCACTTGCCTGAACGACGGAGTATGCGATGCCAACTTTACTGGTGTCGGATCCAGGCAAGTTGTGTGCCATCTGTGCCATTTCGGCCATCTGAGCTACGGCAAAGCAAAGTATGACATCATTTAAAAGCAGCGATGTCATCAACAGACCTACAAAAACTTTTCACCCTCTGCAGGTGCATCTGCCCGTCTGTCGCGAACATCCCGTGGGGTCCTCGATGCGAGTACCCGGTCAGAAGCTACAGCCACGGGTCATCCGGTCTGGCCTTCACTCGCCACTGGATTGGCAGCCTGCCGCACTCGGTTCAGTCTCTGGAAATCTCATTTGAACTTTCCGGAACTATCCAGCAAGAAAACCAGGACGCCGTAGTCTTGAAGAGCTCGGCCGACCCCCATAACTCATTGCTCAGCGCAACGTTTGTCTACAGGAAGACAGAGCTCAGAGTGGCTGGAAGTTTACTGGGAGGAGATTCTATTAGCGTTGACCTACCTCAGCAAAACAGCGGCAGCTGGTTCGCTGTCCATGTATCAGTGAAATCTGAACTGGTAAGAGACGTTCTGATTGGACAATATGTACTGGGATATATTCATATTTGACAGAAGCTGAATAGGTACCCAATCGTTTTCAGAGCAGGATGGTGGTCTGCCCTAAAAAGCTGCCAACTTCAGCCAGTGTGCAACCACTTGAATGCTCTTCTCAAAACATCAGTGCAGGCAGTCCAGTTAGCGACTTTCCTAATTTATGGCTCGATATCGGAAGAGCGCTCTCTGGCTGCGTGCAGTCAGTTCGGGTGAACGGCTACCTGATAGACATGGCGGCTGGCAGGGAAGTCACGCAAGGTGGAGGCGCCACGATAGGAGCTTTCTGTGGGCTACAGAACGAAACATGCACGGGTTCGGCTGGTGCGCGGTCCAGCCGCCCGTACGTCTGTGGAGCGCAGTCGGTGTGCTACGGGGTCATCAAGAACGATCCCTCAGCTCCGATGGACTGCAACTGCGAATGCCTTGGGTCGAAGAGAAAAATGGTAGAGACAATTATTGGCAGCGAATTATGCAAGAGAAACGAAACCTGGAATGCGTGCACCAAAGGTGAGACATTTCCTACATTAGACGAAAGGTTTTCTTAGAAAGCCTGAATTTAGAAAACGTTTCGACTGCAGATCCGCTGATAATCAGCACCGCATCAAACAATACGAGCATCTGGTTCGAGAACCCGAACAATTCGCTACCATTAAGCGATAAAAATTCCGTATCCATCGAGTTGGAGCTGCGAACTCGAGTCAGTGCATCGACTGGCGTCCTGCATGCTGTTATCAAGAATTCGGCACGTTCAACCGTTCTGAGTCAGAGCTTGGATGTGAGCTGAAATTTTTTAAACTGAAGCCAAGAAGCTCATAACTTCAATTTATACAAATATTTTCCTCCCCTGACTCCAGATTTCGGACGGCTTGCTGCAGCTCTGCATCGACTCGTCCAGCTGCTTCGCGTTTCCGCCAATCAGAGTCGACGATGGCGAGTGGCACTCCGTGTTTGCCGCCACCAGGCAAGCCGTGCTCAAGCTGAGAGTTGACGGGGTCGACAGGCTGCACGACCTGGGCCGAACCGTGGCCGACCTCTCGAATTTGGACTTGACGGCCCAGATCGCCAGCAGTAAGTCAATGTCTGTGCCAGTGTGTCAGTTTCCTACCTTGATTGAACCAATTAGCACCTCTCCACTGAATTCGCTCAGGCTGGCTGCGGAACATCCGCGTCTCCGGCACGTACATGTCTACAACTACGGATGCTGCAGATCGGTCTATCAATGAGGCGACAAGTGGCTTCATCACGCCAGTGCTGGCCAGCGATGCCAGAGTCGGTCCCGACGGTGTGGACCTGACGCCTCCCTGCGACTGTCCATCAATGGAAGTCTGTCGGAGACTCTGGGGCAAGATGACCTGCGAGTGTCCAGCAGGACAGGAGAGAGACGCGGGCAAGAGCTGCGTTGCCGTGAACCCGTGCAGCAAGTTCAACATCAGCTGCCCGAGCGGCGGGTCGTGCCGGGCGACGGGCGTCAACCTGGGATTCGAGTGCATCTGCCCGCCGGGGGTCACCAGCCGCATGTGCCGAGTTGGCGGCGAAAACACACCAGCACCTTCCACTGCCGCGGTGCAGTGGTGGGTGTGGCTCATCATTGCCATCGTGGTTTTCTTCATCATCGTCCTGTTGATTCTCCTTGCATTTGTAAAGCGGTCACGAAAGCAAAGGGGGTCCGAGGCTCCTAAGAGCGACATCGAGCAGATAAACCAGGACATGGGAGATGACACCGGAAATGACGGCGTCCGTGAGTAAATCTTCTGACCCACCAACCATTGCTGTTTCACTCTAAGCGCCAAGAGTCACTGATCAGACTCACTTTACTTCAGCTCCCGAGGACTACAAAGGACCGCTGAGTCTGCAATTTCCACCCGCTCAGAAGGACAGCAACGGAGGCCTGCCGAACTTTCAACCGGTTCATTCATCGGCGCCTTGTAAGTTTCCAACATGCTTTATTGCCAGATGAAACTGGTTCCATTCTTCAACTAAGAGCTTCAGCACTGGGAAGCCGCACTGACAGGAAGCAAAATGACAAAAGACTATCCAACCAAAAAAAACCAACCAACCAACCAACCAACCAACCAATCAACCAATCAACCAACCAACCAACCAAACAACCAACCAACAAACGAACGAACGAACCAACCAACCAACCAACCAACCAACCAACCAACCAAACAACCAACCATTTAACCAACCAACCAACCAACCAACCAACCAACCAACCAACCAACCAACCAACCAACCAACCAACCAACCAACCAACCAACCAACCAACCAACCAACCAATCAACCAATCAACCAACCAACCAACCAAACAACCAACCAACAAACGAACGAACGAACGAACGAACCAACCAACCAACCAACCAACCAACCAACCAAACAACCAACCATTTAACCAACCAACCAACCAACCATTTAACCAACCAACCAACCAACCAACCATTTAACCAACCAACCAACCAACCAACCAACCAACCAACCAACCAACCAACCAACCAACCAACCAACCAACCAACCAATCAACCAATCAACCAACCAACCAACCAAACAACCAACCAACAAACGAACGAACGAACGAACCAACCAACCAACCAACCAACCAAACAACCAACCATTTAACCAACCAACCAACCAACCAACCAACCAACCAACCAACCAACCAACCAACCAACCAACCAACCAACCAACCAAACAACCAACCAACCAACCAATCAACCAACCAACCAACCAACCAACCAACCAACCAACCAATCAACCAACCAACCAACCAACCAACCAACCATCCAACCAACCAACCATCCAACCAACCAACCAACCAATCAACCAACCAACCAACCAACCAACCAACCAACCAACCAAACAACCAACCAACCAACCAATCAACCAACCAACCAACCAACCAACCAATCAACCAACCAACCAACCAACCAACCAACCATCCAACCAACCAACCATCCAACCAACCAACCAACCAACCAATCAACCAACCAACCAACAAACACCCCCAAAAGCTGCAGCCCGCGCTCCAGCCGACCCGGAGCGTCCGATTGGCGTGCCGCCCACCCAGCCTGTGGCGCCAGACAGCGTCAACCAGGAGCCCCCGGACGCAGCCGCTGGTGACGAGACGCTGAACTACGGCTACGAGGACACGCGGGACGACGACGCGGCCGACCTGGATCAGGTGAGCCTGGTGTCGGCCGACACGGACAGCTCCATCGACTTGAGACCGACGCTGGACGCCTGGGGACCAAAGTTCCAGTCTCTGTCCGACATCCTGACCTGATGATTCTGATTACTCTTACTTTATTTGCATGTATAATCTTTAGAAAAACCTTCTATGCAATCGGTCGCTCTGCTTTCTAGCGCTTCGCCATGCTCTACATTGTATTCATAAGCATTGGAAGCTGATGAACGGAACGAGTAGCCCCGGCATTCCGGTTCTGTTTCAGCATGTACTTTGCTGCTTCTCTGCTGCTAAACCACCTTTGTTAATTTCCATCTGCGATAAATGTCTGCAGCGAAATCATGTATACAGTTTGCCATTCGATTGTCATTGTGATTCTGCCTGCACTGTTTTAAGTAGTACAAAATAGTAGTATACGTTTTTCCAACACAATTTTGCAACTAACTGTCAATTTTGTCTGAAGAGTTTGAAAGAGTTCAATTAGCTGGTGCGATGCGATGACGACCAGCAACTGCTTTGCCAAATCCTAACTGGCTGAATTACACGGAAAAGAAGCAATCCACTGTAATGAAGTCAGTAGTAGGGAAAAAGACGCTTCCAGACCCAGAGCACTTTTTTAACAGCCGTTTTAAGGGTCTAGAGGGGGGACACGGGGGGTAAATAAAAAAACACATCTAAACACCCTTAACACATCTAATCACCCATAATCACCCACAACACCCCTTAATACCAAAAATCAATATAACCCATCCCCAACTCATCTTATCACACCCCTCGTGTCCCCCCTCTGGAACCTTATAAACGACCATTAAAAAAGGTCTGATCTAGAAGCGTCTTTTTCCCTACTACTACTCTACCCAACACTTCCAACACTTCCAACACTTCCAACACACCCCAACACTTCTAACACTTCAAATTCTCTATAAACCCTCGCACGCGCCGCAGGCGCGAAGGGGCACAGTCTGACCCAAACTGAGTCATAGAAAAGGAACAGTGTTTAACTATCTTAAAGCAGCTCACAAAAAGAAAAACTTTGCATGATCACCCCAAAGGGTCGCAGACAGTATAATGACTAACGCGGGAATTCGGGGTTTCTATTATACTCATCATTTACCGAAGCGCAAACCTCAGACTCAAACTGGCTACAACAGGAAGGTGAGTTGCTTACTCATGAAAAGCGCTTTTATTATTTTCAGCACTCCACCCCAAGCTTTAATTGTGTGTATAAGAATGATGAAATCTAAAAAACTAGCCACAGCAAATAGTCTCTTATTTATGCACAACTCCTAATATCTGTCTTTTACAAGAACTAACAAACGTATTATCATGGCATCATCGAAAGAAGCAAGGATATCATCTATTGTCGAGATTGCTACGAATTTATCAAGGAAGGATAAGTCATTAATTGGTTGCCGACTTAAAGACTTCTCGGAGAAGGAATTGGAGGCCTTACATGATAGTTTAGAAAAGTTGGATGGGGTGAGTGAAAAGAAGCCGACCACCCAAAAGAGGAAAGAGAAAGGTTATGTGGAGAATGTGCTAGAGACAATCTATCAGAAGTTAGAGGAGAACGAAGATAGAGGAGTTAGTGTGTGCGTGGAAGCGATTACACAAGGCCTATCCCACGTTGGTCTCAAGCTTGAAGGTACGACCAAACATGATTTGATTGAAAGATTTAAGAAAATAAAGTCATCTATTGAAGCTCTATCGATTGCTAAGGCAATGATGCAATTTGAGCAGGGTAGACTTATCTACTATTTAAGCACGAAGTATCGAATGACAGAGCGAGAGCTGGCCGACTCATTCAACATAACCAGCCGGAAGGTTGAGGATTATAACAAATACTATCAACTCTGCCTTGAATACCCGGGTTTAATTTTTTCTACCTATTCAATGGGCATAGTAATTAATTATAGTGCTGCGATTTGCAAGAAGGCAAAAACGATGCCAGGTTTAAGGAACTTCTCAAGATGCAACACGAGACAGTTGCTTTGGTTTTGAAAGATGGCAGTCCTGAAGAAAAGCAAGTTCACCAGTGGTATGAAGACAGTAAGTGATTGCTTCACTATTGTGGTAATGTAAGTAAGTTCATATTTTTTAAAGCTTGCTTTTATATTGTAGCTTTCAACGAAGATCCTGACGCGGAAGACAAAGCTGAGAGCGCCGCCGAAGTCCGAGAGATGTTCGAAGGAGGAAAATGGGTTAAGAAGTAAATAATTTGCGTGCTATTTCCATAACTATTAAACTGACAATCTTTTTAGTGTATACATGAATTTTTCTCATAGCTTAGAAAAAATCATGTGTGTGTGTGCACCAAACTCTTTTAGTGTATACATGATTTTTTCTAAGCTATGAGAAAAATTCATGTGCTGTTATAGACACAATGCACCGAGGACAGAGAGAAAAATGGCCATTCATCGAATAAAAAGCGTCCATTGTGCTCCAGCGGAGCAGGCCATTTGTGCCATCGGGCACAGCCCGCGAACCATAGGTTCATTTTTGGATAGAGAATCTTTTGTGTTTGCGTCTTCTTTATTTTCTATACAAAAAAGAGTAAAAAAGAGCTATAAAATAAAACCGCTCGAGATGCTTGCACACTACCCTTTTCTTTAGTGTCTGCAACTTAATTTTTCTGTTACTAAAAATAGAACAAAAAATGACACACGTTACACATATGCAAAATCTGAACGAATTGCAGGTAGGAGACCCAGTTGAATACCGAGGTGAGGGTCTTTTTGATGTGGTTGGTACAGCAGCGAATTTCGTTAAAGACAATATGGGTCTTATAGGCCAAGCAGGCTCTGCAGCAGGTTCTATAACAAACGCTGTAAAGGGCGGAATCGAAGCAGCGAGGGCAGTAGAAGAACTAAAGAAATTGAGAGAATTTAACGACACCCTCTCACAAATAAAAGCAATAAAAGATTTGAAACTAGCGCAGGAAACAACTCAAGCCGCACAACCAACAGAAACCCCCACGAAAAGCACACCAATAAGTAATAAAGATATTCAGGATTTTAATAAAATGTTAACCACAATTAAAGGCGGAAAAGGATTAAAGAAATTTTAACAATATAAAAATGGACTCAGTTAATGACGAAAAACGGCTATATTTTATAGGAGAAATTGTAGATACTTTAAATCTAGACGATAATAAACATAGTCACGCAATGTTAAAAAGATTGGATCGCTTAGGCAAAAAATTTGACTACGACATCAATACATTTAAACTTGCTGCGAAATATGCACAAGAAGGAAGACCAATATCCTTTAAGAATCATGGTAGAAATTATAGGCTGACAGACTCCGATGTAAAATTTTTATTGGAGACTCACACTAAAAAGGACGGCGGGTTGTTACCCATTTTACCAATTCTTTTAGGACTTGGGGCAGCTGGAGCAGCTGGTTTAGCAGGAAAAAGAATTCATGATAACATAAAACAGTTAGGAGAATTAAAAGCAAAAGAAGGGGGTATATTACCCCTCGCAACTTTGCTCCCAATAATTTTTGCAGGAATTGGAGCAGCTGGAGGAGTCGCTGGAGGAGCGGCTGGAATTGCAAAAGCAGTAAATGACAAAAAAGCCGCGGATGAAAAAGCCAAAAGAGAGGCCGAATTTCAAAGACAGCAAATAACACAGGACGCACAATTCAAACAAAAACTTATAGATACCATTAATAGTAGTTCAGCAACAGCAGAGCAAAAAAGAAATGCAGAAGCTAAATTAGCAGCTGGAAAAGGTTTAATTTTAAAAGGAACGACCCAAGGAAGTGGAGTTGTCGCAGATAAACTACACGAATTTGGCCAAACTTTAGAAAAAACGGGTGAGAAAGCTAAAGGATTTTTTGACAATATTGGATCCAATTTTAGACCAGCTGTTCAGAAAATTTTTAATAAGTTAGGAAAAGATTTTAACATCATTGAAAAACATGATGGAAGCGGATTATATCTCGAAATGCGACCAAAAGCAGGTTCAGGAATTTTCTTAAATTCAAACGTTATGGGAAACGGATTGCTATTACCAAAAGCAGATCTCGAATAGGCTCCTGGGGGGAGGGTCTGGACACCAAAAACACAAAATTAAAAAATCAATAATTCAAACATTATATAAATTTTATTCTATAAAATGGAAGCAATTTTAGCTCAAATCGACAACCCTGAACTTAGAGCGCAATTAATAGCTCAATTGGAATTAGAAAGAGCTAATATAGAAGCTAGAGTTAGGGCAGAAAATGAGATACGTTTAGAAAGACAATTAAATGATATTGATAACCCCCAACCACAAGGACAAAATGGAGCTGAAGTAATAGGTATAGATATAGATATAAATACAAATTATAAAGAATATTTTAAACAAATGAAAGATAAATTAAAGACCATATTAAACAATTATACTATAAGGCCAAATAACAAACGACAGCCAATTAAGTATAAAATAGAAGTTGAAACAGAATTTAAAAAACCAAATATTCTTAATGCAAATTCAGAAATTGAAGTAATAAATAACTTTTCACAAGAATCATATAAAACACTACTATCAATGGGAAATTACAATAATCAATTTAATCAAATAGAAGCTGAGTTTGATGAATGGATAGATAAGATGACAGAAAACGGATCGGGTTTATATTTGTATCCTGTAATTCAGCAATAGTAAAGATTGCACCCATAGAAATTCTTAAAGGACGATCACATATGAAGCTCAAATTTAAATCACCAATGATCATAAATCCAACAATAAAGATAATAAATGTTTATTATGGTGTTTATTAATTCATAAATATCACAATCAAGTAGAATCACACACTAATAAAATATATAATTATAACAATATGAGATGAAATAATAATGAAAAACATATCATACCCAGTAGCAATAGATGATATATATAAGATTGAAAAAATGAATGGTTTAAATATTAATGTGTTTACAATTGAAGAACCAAAAGATCTAGAAGAAATTTCAACCAATCCAGAATGGTATAAGAAAAGGTGTTATCTTGTTAAGCCAGCAACAGATATAACAGCACCAGATCAAATCGACCTTTTGTACATGCAGCGTGAAAATGAAACACATTATATATACATAAAGGACATTAGTTCTTTTTAAGAGAAAATAGAAATAGATATCCACTATGTAGAAATTGTTTCACATTTAAAAAGGATGAAACAGCTCTTAAAAATCATCAACGATTTTGTTTAGATCACAAATTTACTAATGCTGTAATGCCAGCATCTGAAGATGCAACCCTAATGTTCCAACAACATTATATGGCAATTAAAAAACCAATAGTAATATATGCTGATTTTGAAGCAACAAATGTTCCCTTAAAAGAATCACAGACAGTATCTGATGGTGAATGCACAAAAAAATTAGCACAACAGTTTCCTAATAGTTATTGTATATATGTACACTCCGTAGCTGATCATATATTTAAATCAAGGATGATTACTTACCACGGTAATGATGCAGCTAAGCACATGGCAGAATCATTAGTAAATGTATTTGAATATATTCAAAATCAATATGATAAATTATCAAAAAATATTATTATGACAGATAAGGATAGAGACAATTATAAAAATGCAACAAATTGTTATATGTGCAAAAGATATTTAAGTAAGAAAAATAAGATACGAGAACATTGTCATCTAACGGGAATTTATCGAGGGGCAGCATGTAGATCATGTAACGCAAAAGAAGGAAAAGGATGTAAGGAAATACCAGTATTTTTTCATAATGGTTCCGGATATGATTTTCATTTCTAGTTCGAGAATTGCTTCATTTAGGAAAGGATGAATATGAAATAAATATATTACCTAAAACATCAGAAAATTACATATCAATAACATATGGTAAGAAATACTCCCATCTAGTTTTTCTAGATTCCTTGAGATTCTTATCAACATCTTTAGCAAATGTTGTTTCATCATTAGTTCCAAAACCATGGGATTTAGAAATAGTAAAGAAAAACTTTCCAATCTTATTGAATCGTTTCAAAAAGAAAAACTATCCGAGGAAGAACTAATGCTATTAACTCGTAAGGGCATCTACCCATATGAATATGTAACATCTGAAGACGTATTTTTCATACCGAATTACCCCCAATTGAAAAGTTTTATTCAACATTATCACAAACAAACATAAGTGAATCGGATTATGAACACGCTCAAAAAGTATGGAAATATTTTAATTGTAAAACATTTAAAGATTATCATAATCTATATCTTAAAGCAGATGTTCTCCTATTAGCTGATGCATTTGAAAACTTTAGGAATCATACATATGAGAATTTTAAAATTGATCCCGCATATTGTTTCAGTGCACCGGATTAACATGGGCTTGTGGTTTGAAATACACAGATGTTAAGATTGATTTACTAACTGATCATGATATGTTGTTAATGATTGAGAGAGGAATTCGCGGCGGATTCTCGGGTGTACTAGGAGATAGATATACTAAAGTAAATAATAAATATCTACCAAATTATAATAAAAAAGAAAAATCATCATATGTATTATATCTAGATGCAAACAATTTATACGGTGGTTGTATGAAACAAAAATTACCAATAGCTGATTTCCAATGGGAAGATGACCCCGATTATTACAAAAATATTCCCGAAGGAAGGGGCTGTATCGTAGAAGTGGATTTGCAATATACTCGGGAAGCAAAAGCAAAAACATATAAATATCCTTTAGCTCCAGAGCATTGTTCAGTTAATGAAGATGATTTATCACAAACACAAAAAGATTATCTTAAAGCAGATAATGCAAAACATCTAGCAACAAAAAAATTAATATTAAATTTACATGATAAGAAAAACTATGTAGTGCATTATAAGCTTCTACAATTTTATGAAAACAGGGATTAAAAGTGTCTAAAGTACATCGAACAATATCGTTTATTGAGGAAGATTGGTTAGCTAAATATATTGACTTTAATTCAAATCAGAGACAGATGTCAAAAACAAATTTTGAGAAAGATTATTGGAAATTAATGAATAATGCTTTTTATGGAAAAACGGTTGAAAATATTAGAGATAGAACCCAATTCCATTTAGAAAAGGATATTGATAAAGCAAAGAAATATTTCTCAAAACCTAACTTTAAAGACTTTATAAAATTTGATGATAACTTTATGGGTATTCATATGAGAAATAAAACAACAAAATTTCTTAAACCAATATTTATTGGAATGGTTGTTTTAGATTATGCAAAGCTAGTAATGTATGAATACTATTATGATGTTATAAATAAAACATGGCCAGATAACTATCCAATATATGCAGACACCGACAGTTTGGTATTTAAGGTTGAAACAGATGACGGACGGAGCCGCGAACCAAAGGTTCGATGTCTATAAAGATATGGAAAAAATTAAGGATACATTGGATACCTCCGACTATCCGGATAACCATCCTTTAAAATCAGATCAAAATAAAAAAGTTGTACTTAAAATGAAAGATGAATTAAATAGCAAAATCATAACCGAGTTTATAGCAATAAGATCAAAATGCTATGCATTTAAGTTTTAGGACAGGAGGGAGAGGTAAAAAAAATAAAAGGGGTATCAAGAGCAGCAGTAAAAAAGATAACATTTGATGATTATAAAAACGTACTTTTAGATTACCTTAATACAATTGAAAATTATCATGCTCCACAATATCGATTAAATTCAGATAAGCATCAGATGTTTGTCATCGAGACAGATAAAAAAACATTAAGTCCATTTGATGATAAAAGATATTTAGATGATAAAATTAAAACATATCCATATGGTTTAAAAGAAGAGATAAAAAATATGATAAAAGATAAAAAACAAAAAGAAGATATAATAAGTAAATATAATGAATACAAAGCGGCAATAAATAATTATTATTACGATTGTGATTGTGAATCCGAATGTGATTGTGAATATAATACATTTCTAGAATATGAAAAAGATATAGATAATTATTATTCAACATTTCCAAAAGAACTTAAAAAATTAAATAAGGAAAAAGTCTTGAATAACTGGAAGAGATTAACAGAAAAATTACTTATCGGATAAAATCCGCGACCCTTCGGGCGGAAAAAAACTAAAGCATGTAATTGTTTAAGCATAATATCCATTTCGATTTCATATAATATTGAAGGCCAATTTTCCTCGCAGTCGTCAGGGTAACTTAAACAATCCTTTATTTTTTTCCTAAGTTTTTTTATTTTTCTAACCAATCTATCTATTTCAATTTCAATTACTGTTTCAGCATAACAATTGCAGTTTAAAAAACGTTTTCTTTTATCATTCATATCGGATGGGAAACATATCGTCCCCATACTCATGATATTTCTGAGATATAATTATATTTATTTTTTTATTAATATCATTAAGTTCACGCTCTTTAGTGATAAGGATTTTTATCGTATCC
The DNA here is from genome assembly GCA_002269645.1 of Macrostomum lignano. Taxonomy (NCBI): domain Eukaryota; kingdom Metazoa; phylum Platyhelminthes; family Macrostomidae; genus Macrostomum; species Macrostomum lignano. The sequence goes on along the minus strand of NIVC01001867.1, from coordinate 150,935 downwards.
ATTTTCTTATAAAAAATTTAGTCTTCGTCGTCATCCTCCCAAACAGCCGCCAATTTTACAGTCCTATCACTCTTTTTATTATTTGTTTGTTTTAGTTTAAATTGCAATCCACCCTCGTTGCAGTATTTCATAACAAACGCTTTAGGTTTATTAATAACTAAAACAGGAAAATTTTTAACATCATCTCCGCTTAGACATAAAATTTTTTGCCCATCTAATTGTAAAAATATTGATTGAAGTCCAATAAATTTAACCTGTCTCAAACATATAATATTATATTCTTTATTCTCCAACATATTGGGTGTGAGATAATTAATCACATTAGAATCGGTTTTGAACCAACTTTCCATTTTTAATCTAAAAAAATAACAAAAAAATGAAAGACATTTATGTTTGTAATAAATGTAATGTGACTATGCACAGAGGGCAAACAGCAAACGGAGATATATATCATATGTGTTATTCATGTTCTAAAATATATCAATTTGAAAAAAAAAAAAGATTGAAAATTCATATTACTATTTTAAAAACACAATTTTAAGAAATCTTACAAGAGACATTTCGATCCAATTTTAATTCCGGAAATAATGTTTATTTATATAATAACTTTTTCCATTTAAATAAAGGAAAGGGATTAAGTTCGAAAGACTCCGAAAGGATTTTAATTTTAGTTGGATATTATTTCAATTTTCTTATTCGAGAGAATACAAAGTTTATAAGGATAGGTAACATACCTAACGAAATGTTATTGAAAAAGTCATTGGAATTTTTATGTATTGATAAAAAATTTAAACCTAGGATCAAGAGAGTTACCACTTTGGGAAGAATATATAACGTATGCATTAAATAAACTAAACAACCTGAAGTTCTACAGTACTTCCTGACCGCGGACTTTGTAACCCGGTAGCAATAGTTTCCGGTTTGTATTCAATAGTTTCTATCGGAGGAGCTTTGGGTTTGTCCAAACGCAATTCCTTCAATTCCATATCGGTAAAAGTTTCAACATCCAAAATTCTATTTCTATCTTTTAAATATTTTTCATATAACTCAACCGCGGTTGATAATTCATGAATAGTTATCTCTCCGTCATCCAATATTTTTTGCACATATAAATATAATTGATTTTTATATTGTTTTGCAACATCTCTTAAAGATTTATATTTTTCCTTTCTTTTTTTAAGATATAATTTAATTGCTAAAAGTATTGATAAGTTCCTGATCAATTCAAAACCTGATATTGAGCCAATTGAAATACCTAAAAATAATTGAGATAAATTAAGAGTTGGAAATGATTGTAAAATACCTAAAACAATTACACATAACATCGATAAGCTTCCAAATCCAATATTGAAAAAATCCATATTTCTGATATGATTTGAAATTCTTCTTACTTTTTTAGTATATAAATCATAATCATAATTTATTCGATCAACATTACTCAACATGTGACCCTTGCGTTGGTTAAAATGATCACGTTCCCTTTTATCTGCTTCAGACACCGACATTTTCGTCTATTTTTAATAGCACCAAAATGAATTCCCCGCGCTCTTTGGGGATTTGTCCCGAGCTCAATAGGTATTGTATTGGAGTGATTCTTTCTTTTTTCTCCCATTTAAATCCTATTTTCCAAAACTCTTGAAGTATAATATGATTTTTTAATAACTTAATTAATTCTTGAAGCTTCTTATTATCCTGAACATTTACAGTACTAAATAAAAATTTGGTATGAGATTTGAATGTTTTTATATTTGATTCTTGTTTAGGAATAGGAATAATAACATTATTTTGCCGCATCGATGGAGTTCTACTAAAAGCCATTTTATATATAAATATTTAGATTTGTACGGGTGGTTTTTCTAAATAAGCGGTAGAAGGAAAAACATAACCAAACGATGTGCTACCACAAACGGCTGCGCCACGAATAAAATGTGCAGCATCCGATCCTCCAGTTCGAGCACCAAAACCCATAAGGGTTCCAGATTTATCTAAAGTTCCCCAAGTTCCACTATCATATGTGAAAACGTTCTGTCCAATGAGGGTAAAAGAATCACCAGCAACATTGTATGACTGTAATCGGTACCAAACCCTTTGATTTAAAATATTAATTTCAAATAAATGCCAATCGCCGTTATCAATATTTGCATAATCTACCGTTTGATCTGCGTCAGTATTAACATCCGCGCGGCTTGATCCGTCTGATTTTTTATTACTCCATACAACGCCAAATTTATCATGCCACTCACTTGCAAAAACTATCAATCCGGCGTCGGTTGTTAATCCAGTCCCACCTTCACTTGTTGGGCGTTCGTGACAATATGCATAAAACCAAACCGCATCTGCACCATCTCCTGTAGAATTAGCGACTCGGAAATAGAAAGACGCAGATATATTTTGAAAATGTGTGAAATTGAATTGTAATGCCCCACTTACTCCACCAGTTTCACGAGTAATTCTAGCTCCATTTTGATAATCGATATAAGAAGCGTCGCCAATTAAAGAACCAACTGGATATATATCTCCAGCGGTTGTTGGATTTTGATATCCAGTCCAATTACAAATTACTGGCTCGAATAATGCGGCATCAATCGCGGGAATATTATCCAATTTATTTTTATCACCGGCAGACATTCTACCATTTGAAGTTGGAGTTGCTACCTGATCTACGTACGCTCGCGGGTAGCAGATAGTATTTCATTTGGCCAATTAAGATCTTGAATTTCAACTCGGTGTTCAAATAATTGTATTAGACGAACCTCGATAGGTTGTGTAGCGGTGCCACCAGTTGGGAATAAAACGCTATAATATTTCCAAAAATTAACCGTTAAATTAGTTAACGCAAATGAAGTTGCTTGAATTGGTGATCCCGACGTTCGTAATACCGTCCATGCATCGGTAGCAACATTTTTTGCACGAACCGACCATCCCGATGGAATATCAATAGTTGCGCTGCCTGTAATTCTTAATTCATTTATTCTTCGATTATAACCTAAAAATTCAAATTGAATTTCCATATTGGTTGTGGTTCCGGTATTTGGTGACCATTGTGTCGCAAGGCTTCCATCTCCAACTCGAAAAGCATCGTTGGTATTTTCGGATGCTGTAAGAACAACATCTGGATTTGAAGTATTTGATGTAAGCGGCGTGGCAAAAATATCGGCGTCGGTTACATTAGCTCGAGCGTTGACCTGCCCTAAATTGACCGAGTCTGTGGCCTCTGTTCCAAATAATAAATTTGTTAATTTAAAATTATTCATATTGATATTGCCGTTACGACTACCAACCTGATTATCGACATAGTTCTTATCAACTACCGAGTTATTCGTTGTAATTGCAACATTTATAATTCGATTGTTATCCATATCTAAAGTTCCGGTTGCGGTGGCTTGAACATAACGCGAATCAGAATCAGTTCGAGAATAAGAATCAGTTATATCTCTTTTTAAATTTAACCCAGTGTCAACCTCTGATTTTGTATATGAATCGCTAATATCTCTTTTAAGATTTAATGAAGTATCGATTTCAGTTTTGGTATAGGAATCTGCAACATTCCGTTTCAAATTTAGTTTAGTATCAACTTCACTTTTTTTATAACCTTCATCTTCATTAATATATCGATTATCTCCGAAGGTAACACTTATTCCACCAGAGTACCACCACCAGTACTTGTTGTTCCGTTCCATGAGGGTGTTCCAGAAAATATCATTTTTTACTGTCTATTTTATAGAGTCTAAAATAGTCTTAAATACTTTGTGGTTTACACGAGCTTCATTCGAAAGTCGATATAAAAAATACAACGCCGCTTGCCCGCAATAACTTTTATCAAAGGTTTGAAACTGTTCGTGATGATCTCCACATAAACGATTTTTAGTATGATTAAATTTATCTTTTATTTCCTGTAACGGAGGAAGCGCGTATGAATCAAAAAAATAAACAAGTTTTGGTTTTGAATAAACTGCTGACCAATGAACACCGTTTTCTTTTGTTGTTTCAATATTAACAATGAAAGATCCATATTGTGGTAAGTCTTTGATCTCATCTCGCATAACACATCTGAATGGTTTTATTTTTAACTGCCTCGCCCAATTTGTTAATTCGATATTGCTTGTTGTGTCCGTTCCATATCTTTGTTTAAAATCATCCCACGTCATGGTCATTTTATGTTCCTGAAAAACTCTTGGTTTTAGTTAGTTTCGTAGGTGTGGGTTTTAACAATTCCTTTCTTATTTTATCAGCTTGTAACTGCCTTAATTTTGCTAGTTCTAGTTCGTAATTATCTTCAGCTTTTTTAACTTTTTCTGATTGTTTTTTTATTAAATTATTATTATTATCGTGCTTTGCACGCGAACATGTTGTTCGATTACCCATTTTTACAGTACTAAACCTGTTTTATACGTAAAATCACTGTTATTGACTGCCCACCAAAACTTATTAATCTATCGCTTTCATCTACAATCCTAATATAAATTGATTGAACATTATATTGATTTAATGGGTAATATATTGGGGTTTGAGGTGATACAATCATTTTCTCTCCAATTGGAACAGCAAGAAATGGGATTGAATAAATAATTCCACGTTGAACCAAAACTCCGTTATCGTCTGTTATATAACCACCGTTTGAAATGTCGGTTGTTATATTAATTGTATTTACTCCACCCTCTATATTTCCAACTGTATCACCGGTGCTTGATGTGGTAACTATTCGGGAATTAAATCCAAGTATGGTTCTGAGTGAATTTGCAATTGTGAAATCAACCTGATATCCGGATCCTAGTGATAGTGTGAATCTGCCAGACGGTAAATCAACACCTATAACAATTGCTCCTGCTACCCAATCACCATTAGTTGTTAATTCTCCTTCTATATAAGCATTCAAATCAGTATAGCTATACGCTCCTGGGTTAACGCTAAATGTTGTCCAATTGGCTCCGGAATCTTTAGAATATCTAAATTGATTATTTGTTGCATTAATTAATTGAGGCATGTTGAAAACCGAAAATAGTATTAAACCTATTTGATAACTTAGGCTTTGATCAAGTTGTAATGGATCGCGCAATTGAATCCGTTGCTCGCTGGTTGTCATTATAAACTGTAATGTTGTACTAAATTTTGAATTAGTTCGATCTACCAATTGTTTTATAGTATCTAAATTTGTAGCCATTTTTATAGTGGAAGAATCGGACGAAGTCCGCGTTCCGAAGGAACGATCGTACCGAAGTTACGCGACCCTATGGGGCGATCGTACCGAAGGTACGCGTGCTATGCACGATCCTCTTCTTCCTCATTATCTTCTTTTATCAAATTTGTTAAAATTCTATGTTTCCTTTCTAACCTCGGATTGATATAAATATGTTTGTATTGGCTATCATCCCAAATTTTTTTACACATACTTTTAAATGGTTTTGCATCCAACCCGGGATTAAATCTAGCGTGTATATTTTGTAAATCATAATTATCTAAATCAAACATTACACAACAACTTGCATTCTTTTTTATAATCGATTCTAATTCTCTAAAGGACTGTGTTAGATAAAAAGCTCCGATTCCATCTCCTCTACCACTAACAAAAATTTCCTTTTGTAATTCTTGATCACCGTCATTAATACAATCATCAAAAATAATTAGTGTTTTATCATGTTTTGGAATTTGATCATAGGCTAATCGGGTTGATACTCTAACAGTTGGGCGCGATCGGACGGAGTCCGCGACCCTACGGGGCGATCGGTGATGTTTTCTGGCTGTTGTGCCATTGTTTTACATAAATCCTCAATGTCTGCTAGATTAAATCGCGGTTCGTCATCATCCTCATATTGCTCATATGCTCTTAACATTCTAAACAAGACATCTTTTTTTAATTTGTTTTTTAATCCATGTTTAAGAAATTCATAATATTTTATTCTAGGTTTATTAGTATAAATTATTAAATTATTATAGTCTAGCATTCCATCTGTTGTTAATAAATCGTAAACAAAGTGTGTTTTTCCTTTACCCGACCCACCAATTACTAAACAAAGAAAAGGATCATTTGGAAATATCTTATCGTGTTTTGCCTTTACCATTTTTAAAGAAATAATTTAAATAGGCGCGACGGTCGGAGACCTGCACTCATTTTACAGCGGCGCGTCCCGAACAATCGTGCCATCAGCTTTAGCAATTGACATATATTCCTCTAGAAACAATACGTGGGCGTCAAGTGCCTGATTACCGGTTTTATTAATCTCTAACATATAATTAAGTCCAATATTGGCTACGTTTTCTTTCTGTGCCGTTAGATCATAAACAACCACTGGATGAATGTTTAGAAACTCTGTGGGTGTGTACTGAGGGACGGCATACGCTTCATTTTTAGCATAATCTTGATAATATTTTATAAAATCATTAACATTATTATTTGCTATATTTAAATTTAGGGGGTCTTTAACCGGATAATATTGATCATCAACCTGCAGGCGGATATTCTGAACATTAAACTCGTTAATTGCAGCAACTGCGTTGTCTGTTGCGGTAGCTGCTTGTGCTGCTATGTCACCGATTGAAGCCAATATAAATCCCCATTTGCTCTTTTACTCCTTCTGTTTGTTATTTTAAACCAAACAAAAATATATCTCACCCGACGTTTTGATGTCAGTATTTGCCACTGGAATGAATCCTGATTGTTATTAATGGTTCGCATAAAGTGTCTACGATTCAAATAAAATATTTCCTGATCATGCGTTAACTGATTATCGATGTGTTTTAAAAGCGGAGCTGTTACCTCAATAGTTGGTACGACTAATTGAATTGAATCTATACGAACTGCTATATCGGTTGAAATTGAGGTTCCATAAAGTATCCTAGGCTGATATCCACCAGATATTTGCAACTGTATCCCAAATTTTAATCCTTTCCATACCCGATTTGGTGAGAAGAACCCAAATAGCGGGAAGATTGAAAAGTCCTGCTCATATGCTGTTGCTGTGGTTAAAACCGCGACTGGGAATTTACTCTGACGATCTATAAAACCAGTATTAATATCTTTTGTATTAGTCATAGTGGTTACAACTGGAACTATGTTTGTATTAAGGTAAGCAATTAGAGCTGCAGTATCTGCACCAGCTGCGTTTTGTACATTAGGGAAAACTACTGCTTGACCGTTACCTTTATCCGGCATCCACCCAACATTATCACCAACTTGTTTTGATAAATAAGTATAATTTAAATGTTTCAAAACTCCATTAATCTCTGCGGGGTTTGATGATGTCTCAACCTCAGCACCATTAACAGTTAGTTGAGCTTGGGAAAAACATTTATAAAACCAATCATTTTCTATTATTATTCCGGATCGATCTGCGATATCTCCGGCTGCAAGAGCAGTTCCATCATTTCTAGTATACAACCATCTAACGCGGAAAAACGCATTTTTCATATCCAATATAGTGTTGGTTGCGCCGATGTCAAAAGTTACCGTTCCAGTAGTAAAGTTATTTGAATTATCACTTGTTGGTAGGGTATAATTTAAATCTCTTGCTCTGACCTCATTAATATACTGTCGGTGCTTTTTGAAATGAAATTTATCACTCCACATAGTTTTTGTTTCAGCCATTTTTTTAAGTTAAAAAAGTTTTTTATGTTAAAAAATGAGTCAATTTATGGACGTTGATGGAGAGTTAGCGATTTATAAAGAGAAGCAAAGATATTCTGATTTTGTTAGAAATTTACAAAAAAGAAAGTTAGGAATACAATTAGCGGGTGAAAGATTTGCTGCTCCTTTTGTTAATCCTATTACTGGGAAAATTAGTGAACTAGAAAAAACAGATAAAGATCTTCTGGAAAAAATTGCTAAAAATACGGAGCCAAAAGAGGATGAAATTTTGGATGAGCCGCCAGCTTATGATGTTGATCAAGCTCAATTGAGAGTTGCAGAGATTAGGGCTGCAGAAAGGGGTGGAGTTGATGAATATCCGAGAGCTGCACCAACTAGTATTGCTGTGACAGATTTAGGTAATAATAATTATCGAATTGGTGGAGTTGATAAAAATCGAAATGAACTATATAGAGAATTGGGCGGAGCATATAATATTGTTATGAACCCTAGGGTAAAATTTAACCCTGAATTATATACTAGGGATGAATTAGTAAGTGCAAAAATTTTTTATGATGAGTTGGGAGTAAGAGCTGCTAAAAATACCAGCTTGTATAAAAGGATTGTTAATTCTATAAATAACAAACCAGCTGTTGGAGAAGGATTTAAAACTCCTAGAAAACTTGTTTTAGCTGCTGCGAAAGCTGCTGGACATACTGGTGTTTAATTAATTGTTAAATTTATTTTTTATAAAATGGATGAAACAATAAAAGACCACCTTTGTAAGCCTATTTGTGATAAAGTTGGTTCTGACAGAATACTAAATAAAATATTTCAAGATGAATTAATAATTGCAAACCATATTAAAACAATACAAATGAGACTTGGATCTCTTTATGAATTATTAGCTATTAAACATTTTGGTTTTGAAAAAGTAAATAAAATTGATTTAATTCATACAGAAAGAAAAGTTGCGTTAGAGTTAAAATCTTCTGATAACACAGATAATTCATCAAGTCGATTTAGAAATATTCAAAAGTTATTAGAATTTAAATATGTTAATCCCGAATTTGATTTATATTATATTTGCATTAATAATACTACTAAAAACCCCGTACAAAAAGTATTTGATAATGGAGTTACCTTGTTAACTGGGGAATTTGCTTTAAATTTTTTATATGGTGATCAATATTTAGAAATTATTAAATTGATAGAAACATGTTTTTTAAACATTAAAAATGAACCAACTTGTGTTTGAAGGAGGATTGTTAGATGTTCAAAAAGGATTAACAAGCTTACCACCAATCTTTACTACTGGGAGGTATACAAATGAATTACACATCCCATCTTACAACTTCGCGGGTGGAGCTCGAGCTGTGCCCGAGTGGTAGATGCAAAGCTACTGCTAGTCACTATTAGTGGCAACACCAGCCGCTCACTCAATCCCCTAAAGCTTCAAGTACCACTTTGTTTTCGAAAGATTACAAAGGAACAGAGGTAACTCCTCTTCCCAACGGTAACAAGCTTGAAGATAAATATATGGGCAAGAGTGAATCGAAAACCTAACCTCATATGACTTGAGTATGGTTGAGATGCAACGACTGTACGCTGGTGGGCTTGAAGGACTTAGTCAATCCTTATGATAGCTTAAGACACAGTCTACTCCTTTGTGAAAGCAAAGGTATAAAGGCCGGGTTGACTCGACTCGATCTCCGATTAAATCCTGACAATACTCCAAAATCTGATTCAATTCCAATAAATGGGATTGATTGGTTAGCATACTATCACGACTTAGCATATAGAGATGCTGACAAGAACCCGCCCGAGGAAGCATTAAGATTAAAACATGAAGCCGATCAAAAAATGATTCAAGGATTAGATAACTTGCAGGGATTATCGGTAGGGCAAAGATTAACTAGGTGGATGGTTAAAAAGATTTTGCAGTCTAAAGTTAAATTTGGTTTGGGAATTAATTATAATCAACATGGAAATAATTGTGTCGAGTGTTTATTATTAAGTGGTGGTGGGTTAAGTTCTGATGAGGCAAAGATTCTTCATAAAGAATATCGAAAACCTAAATTTTATAGAAAAATCATGAACTTCAAAAAGAATGAAATTTGGTATGCTGATTTAATGTCGATGCCGAACGAAAGAGGATATAAATATATCTTAACCATATTAGATGGTTTTACTCGATACGCGTGGGCTGTTCCTTTAAAATCCAAAAAGGGAGAGGAGGTTGCTGCTGCTTTTAGAAGTCTTGGAGAAAAAAGCGAAAGATTGTGTGTTGATGAAGGAAAAGAATTTTACAATCCTCATATGTATAAATTGTATCATTTTGAAAAAGGAAAAGAAAGGAAAAAAGACGCGAATGGGGAGTATATTAATAAAATTTATTCTATTTATGGAGAGAGTAAAAACGCATTAATAGAAAGATTTAATCGAACTTTAGGTAAGAAATTATGGTTTCAGTTTAGTCTTAATGGTAACCAAAAGTGGGTAAAAATATTACCAGACGTAGTGAAAGATTATAACAATTCATATCATTCAGCTATAAAGATGACTCCTCAACAAGCTTATAACAATCCTGAAAAAGTTAAAGTTACTTTTGGAAAATTTGAAAAAAATAAAAAGAAATCTTTTAAGGTTGGTGATTCTGTTTATATCTATAAATGGAAAGATAAGTTTGAAAAAGGAAGAAAAGGATATTGGAAGATAAGTGAGAAATTTACTATCAGTAAAGTTTTAAATACCAATCCTACAACCTATATAATTGCTGATAAGGACGGTGAAGAAATATTGGGTTCGTTTTATGAGAACCAACTAATATCAGCGAACTAAGTTCGAACAGTTACTTAAGACAACATGGTAGTAATTTTTTTATTACAAACAAAAACAATATTATTACTATTATTGTTACTAATATTATTATTGACATTTGTTCAACTGTTATCAAACTTAAATTTTCATTAAGTTCATTAATTGGAACATTTCCGATGTAGGAATAATCGTGCAAAGCACGCGAACCATGGGTTCGATTTACCTTCATTTTTTTATATATATTTTTCATAATAAACGTCGTTTCTGTTATAGAATAATAGTTCATTTTTTAAATATTTTTTTCACATAAAAATTTCACTTTCATTCTCTGAATCACTGGTTTCATATGAACTATTTGTTGATTCGGAATCTGTTGATCTAACCTCCCAATCATCCGAATTTAAATAATCTCCAAGTTGAAATATTAACTCACCCTCTTGTTCTAAATCATACATCTCATCTAGCTCTAATGGATAAAGCTTTAGGTCATGCTTGTCGTCATATTTTAAATAAACTTCATCAATTATTCCATTCAAAATATGTTGTTTTATTATCTCTGCATTTTTAGCAACAGTCTCAAAAGTATCACTAACAGAAAAGGTGTAAACTCGGGTCATTTTTAGTAACAGAAAAAGACCCTTCGCGCCTGCGGCGCGGGCAAGGGGTTATAGAGTAGTAGTAGGGAAAAAGACGCTTCTAGATCAGACCTTTTTTAATGGTCGTTTATAAGGTTCCAGAGGGGGGACACGAGGGGTGTGATAAGATGAGTTGGGGATGGGTTATATTGATTTTTGGTATTAAGGGGTGTTGTGGGTGATTATGGGTGATTAGATGTGTTAAGGGTGTTTAGATGTGTTTTTTTATTTACCCCCCGTGTCCCCCCTCTAGACCCTTAAAACGGCTGTTAAAAAAGTGCTCTGGGTCTGGAAGCGTCTTTTTCCCTACTACTGAAGTCAATTCGCTTATTCTGGAGTAAACTCAGTTGAGGCAAAACCCTCCACGCTCTGTATATTTTATAGGCCAAGGGGCACGGTGGCCCGCGCATGTACATTACCGTACGTACTGCTAGCTAGGCTTACTAAACAAGCTCCACCCCTACCACGCGGCCCCACCCCATAAGTCATGACACTTTTCCCCTCTCAGAAGAAGTCCGCTTCCTATCAATCACAGCTCCCGAGTTTCGAGTAGGTCAGCTTCTCAGGTGGCCGTCGCCGGCGTGCAGGCTGCAGTCCGCAGGGCGCGTCTGGCGGCTCCGGCTCCGGGTGCTCCGCGCCGGTCCCGGTCGAGTCCGCAGCTTCAGCTGGCTCGGTCCCGGCTGCCGGACCGTCAGGTTTGTCGCTCTCAACTCGCCGGCCCCGCAGTTGGTCGGCATGACGGCGCCAGGTCAGGCCGTCGCTCGTTTCGACTCGGAAGCTCAGCGGCCCAGTCTGCTCGAGAACTTTTGCTGGTTGCCAGGCCGCCGCATTAGGCCGGTAGTCCCTGGCCCAGGCCTCCGACCACGGCTCCTCCGGCAGCTCCCGCGACCGCCGGTCGTGCTGTCGTTTCTGGGCAGATTGCTCCCGCAGTACTCGATCCCGGGCTGACGGCCGCAGCAGGTCCATTCGAGTCCGGAGCTGCCGCTTCAGGAAGAGCTCCGCTGGTGTCCGACCGGTCGTTGGGTGCGGGCTAGCTCGGTAGCCCAGCAGCCAGTTGCACAGGCGGATGTCGAGGTCCGGCTGACTGCTCCGTGACGCCTCCATGGCCATCTTGAACGACTTCACCAGCCGTTCCACCAGTCCGTTGGTCTTGGCGTGATATGGACTGCTTCTTGTGTGGCGAATTCCATTTGCTTTGCAGAAATCGCTAAATCCTTGACTGATGAATGCTGGACCGTTGTCCGATACCAGTTCTCTCGGCGGCCCCATTGTGCAAACAACACTCGCAGCTTGCGAACCAGCTCGGCCGATTCGAGTGTTGACACGGCCTCCACATGCGGCCACTTTGAGTGCGCGTCGACTACGAGGAGAAACTGGCGGCCTCGAACCGGCCCGGCAAAGTCAACGTGGATGCGGTCCCAGGGCTGGTCTGGCCACACCCAGGGGTGCAGTGGAGCCAGCACCGGATGCAGCTTAACGGATTGGCAGGCTTGGCAGCTGCTGGCAACCGACTCGATGTCAGAATCCATTCCTGGCCACCAGACGAAGGTTCTGGCGACACTTTTCATCCGGGCCATGCCGAAATGTTCCACGTGTAACTCGCGCAGAACTCCAGGTCGCAACGCTTCCGGAACCAGCACGCGAGTTCCCCAGATCACGCAGCCGTCTTCCACGCTTAGTTCTAGTCGACGACGAAAGTAGGGCTCGAGCCGCGGCGGAACCGACTCTGGCCAGCCAGTCATTATCATCCGGAGAACATCTCGGAGCTCGTCATCCCGCTTCGTTGCTGCCGCTACATCCGCCGCCGTCAATGGAAACTCGCCCGTCAGCTGACAGACCCGATCGTCGTCGTCTGGGTTGTCGTCCTTCATCTGCAGGGGCAAGCGAGACAGGCCGTCTGCGTTGCTGTGCTGAGCAGTCTTGCGGAACCGGATGCTGTAGCTGTACCCTGACAGCAGCAGTGCCCATCTCTGAAGTCGCCCTGCTGCAGTCGGCGAGATGCCAACCTTCGGTCCGAAAATCGTCGTCAACGGCTGATGATCCGTAATTATCGTGAAGCTCCGGCCGAACAGGTACTGGTGGAACCGCTTGATGGCGAACACGATGGCGAGGGCTTCTTTCTCAATTTGCGAGTAATTTCGCTCCGCTGCTGACAGCGTCCTTGAAGCAAAAGTCACCGGCCGTTCCGAGCCGTCCTCCATCGTGTGGGACAGCACCGCGCCGATGCCGACCGATGAAGCATCCGCGGCCACCACCACTGGAAGCTGCTCGTTGAAATGCGTCAGCACGCTGTCCGTACTCAGTTCTTGCTTAAGATGGTCCCAGGCTCGGTCCTCCGTCTCAGCCCACCGCCAGTCCGTCTCCTTCCTCAACAGTTGATACAGAGGAGCAGCGATCGTGGAGAAGTCCTTGACATGTCGAGCATAGTAGTTTGCGAGGCCCAAGAATGATCGCAGCTCTGATACTGTCGCTGGCTTCGGGCTGTTGACTATTGCTTCCACCTTCTGAGGCAGCTTCTTGACTCCGTCCTTGCTCAGCAACGAGCCCAGGTATTCGACTTCTTCTTGCAGAAATTTGCACTTGATTCGCTTCAGCCGCAAGCCCGCCGCTCTCAGCCTGGTCAGTACCTCTCGAAGCGCTGCTAGGTGCTCACTCATTGACGGACCGGAGACCAGGATGTCATCAATGCGACAACAGACTCCCGGCACGCCCTTCAAAAGTGTTTCCATCAGCCTCTGGCAAATCGCAGGAGCCGAACTGACGCCAAATGGCAACCGGAGGTACTCGAAAAGCCCTTTATGCGTGTTGATGGTCGTCAGCTTGCAGCTCTCTTCGTCGAGTGGAAACTGAAGATAACATTGTGACAGATCGAGTTTTGAGAACAGCTGACCCCGTCCCATCTGCTCGTAAAGCTCTTCAGGCGTAGGCAGCGGGTACTGGTCGATGTGGAGCTGAGGGTTCAACGTCAGTTTATAGTCGCCGCACAGTCGGACTGAGCCGTCCGCCTTGAGTACCGGAACCACTGGCGTAGCCCACTCACTGTAGGACACCGGGCGGATGATCCCTTTGTTGAGCATGTCCTGGAGCTCGAGCTCAAGCTTGTCCCGCACTGCGAATGGCACGGGTCTGGCCTTGCAGAATCGAGGCTGTGCGTCACTTTTAAGTCTCAGTGCGACTGTCTGATCCTTCAACTGCCCCAGGCTCTCGTCGAAAACATCAGCGAACTCCTCCAGCATCTGGTCGAGAGGCCCGCTGTTCTGCGCCGGCGCCTGGCTGATCTGGTTGGCAAACAACTGAGTCCAGTTGAGTCGCACTTTTTCCAGCCAATTGCGTCCTAGCAATGGGCAGGCTCCGGTCTGACTGGTGACCACCAGCGGCAGCTTATCATGCTGTCTTCCGTCGTAGTTGACCCTGACCTCGGCTGTTCCCTTGACTTGTATTGGCTCGCCCGTCCAGGTCCGGAGTCGCAGGCGTGTTGGTGTCAGCGGAGGTCGGCCGAGCTGCTTCCACACCGACTCCGGTACGAGGCTGACGCAGGCACCGGTGTCCAGCTGCATGGTGAGGGGCTGGTCATTCACCAGCAGGCTTACGCTGATCTTCTTGGCCGATGCAGTGACTTGCGAAATCCAGCCAGTTGCTGCTTCCTCCTCTTCCGTTTGCATTGCGTGCGCTGGTCCGTTCTCTGGCCGTCCGGCTTTCGTTGTTCTGGAGGCTTTCTTGGCTGAGCGGCAAACTTTCTGCAGGTGTCCAACTTTCCCGCAGTTGTGGCACTTTGCGGTCCTGAAGTGGCAGGCTGCCGACAGGTGGCCTTTCAATCCGCACCTGTAGCACGCCTTCGAGTCTGGCGCTACCTGCTGGACTGAGCTGACGTCTGAGCTCGATTTCCACTGCTCCGTTTCCGACTTAGCAATCTCCGCCGCGAGGGCAATTTTCTTGGCCGCATCCAGCGTGAGCTTCTCCTCCATCAGGAGTCGCTGCTGGGTCCGCTGGTCCCGAAGACCGCAGACGAAACAGTCTCGGAGAGCTTCTTCTCGAAACCCCCGGAACTCGCACGAATCGGCCAGATTCCGCAGCGCAGCCAGAAATTGAGCAGCCGTCTCTCCGTCCTTTTGTGCCCGCTTGTAGAACTTGAACCGTTCAGCGATTACTGGCTTCTTCGGTTTGAAGTGCTTTTGAAGGTGCTCGGTGAGGGCGCTGTATTGTAGATCTGTTGGCTTGGTCGGACTGCAGAGATCCCGCAGGACTGCGTAGCATCGTTCGCCAATCAATGTCAGAAACACTGCCTTCTTCTTTTCGTCGCCTTCTATGCCGTTTGCAAGCATGTAAGAGTCCATTCGCTCTTGATAGGCGTCCCAATCTTTGCCTTCCTCGTAAGGCTCTAGTTGTCCAACTGAAGCCATTCTCGTCGCCAATTGTAATGAAGTCAATTCGCTTATTCTGGAGTAAACTCAGTTGAGGCAAAACCCTCCACGCTCTGTATATTTTATAGGCCAAGGGGCACGGTGGCCCGCGCATGTACATTACCGTACGTACTGCTAGCTAGGCTTACTAAACAAGCTCCACCCCTACCACGCGGCCCCACCCCATAAGTCATGACATCCACAGTGCGTTGAATGCTGCCACTCGATGGCGCAGTTAACGTGCTGCTTTTTTAGTCCAGAGATTTTTGCGTCTGCGATTTTGAGCCTCTTTTGACTGCCTTTTTATTTCGATTAATTTTGTGGAAATGAAATCGTGGAATACAAGCTTTATTGACAGCTGCTCAGCTTTATTGACAGCTACTCAGCTTTATTGACAGCTACTCAGCTTTATTGACAGCTACTCAGCTTTGTTGACAGCTGCTAAGCTTTGTTGACAGCTACTCAGCTTTATTGACATCTATTCAGCTTTATTGACAGCTGCTAAGCTTTGTTGACAGCTACTCAGCTTTGTTGACAGCTGCTAAGCTTTGTTGACAGCTACTCAGCTTTATTGACATCTATTCAGCTTTATTGACAGCTGCTAAGCTTTGTTGACAGCTACTCAGCTTTGTTGACAGCTGGGGACTCAGCTGTATTGTTGTGGGTTGAGACAGTTGTGGGTTGGAGAATCGTTGGTTCGGATAATTTTGGTTTGAAGGCTGCAGATTTTTCGAGCAGAAAACTTTGCAGGTCGCATATTCTTTCTCGTATTTACTTACTTCTGACCTACGCTGAATACCTGATATTCACATGTTATTTCCAAAGACGGACTGGCTGGCTTAGATCAGCAGACAGTCCAATATTTTGTGTCATAGAAGATGGCAACGCAACACCGAGTGATTCTGACGGGGTCCACAGAGCTGCGCTGTCTTGTGTCGCCAAACGAGGCTTAAAAATGAGTATATCTGACTTGAATTCGCACTGCATTTGCAAATAAAAAGGCTGCTTTCGGCTCTCTGCTTTGGCGGAAAAAAGATGTGCCCTCGGCTTCTTTCCTGACTCTCTGGTCTCGCCGTCTCTTTGTCGTTCGCTACATCTGCGCTCTACCCTGCACGCGCTGCACTGGCATTGCTACAGCCTTCTTTTGAAAGAAATTCTTTTAGAATTAACATGAAAAAATGCCAAATTGCAGGCAGCTCTCCCAGGGCGGAGTGGCTGAGACGGCAAAGTCTAAATTTGGGGTCGCTCTCTGGCCCTCTGTCTGCGCGGGCTCTGCAGAGTGAGTCAACCAGGCCGAGGTCCCAAGCCCAAGCCGTTTTCCAAGCCGGGGCTGCAATCTGGCTTTTGCACGTCTGCCGCGCCCTTTCTCTCCTTTCTCTCCGTCTCTGGGGGCGCCCGGCCTCTAATTTTATCTCGGCTGCAGTGCGCCAATCAGCCTGCAGCCCTGTTCTGCCACGGCGTACATCTCCGCCCGAGAGGATCTTCTCTGACGAGTTTTAAGCTCAGCTCTCTACTATAGCTTGCAGGGCTTAGAATTATTTCACGGGAGAGAGAAAGATTTTGTCGAGTTCGTGTTGCTCTTTTCGAAGCAGCAAGGCATGCTTGCATTGATTTTGTGCTGCTGGGCTGCCTTGTGGCACTCATCGGCTGCCGTAGAGGTGAGTTGAAGGATTGGAATAGAAATTTCATATGTACTTTAGCGCCTGTACTTTTGCTATTGATGTCTGTCTGACGTCTGATGGGCGAAATACTCGTAGTACAATGTTTGTAGCTCCGCTTGAACAGTAGGGTGAAAAGTTGTGTGACTACTAGATTGAATAGTAGAGTGAATAGTAGAGTGAAGAGTAGAGTGAATAGTCGTGTGAATAGTAGAGTGAATACTAGAGTGAATAGTAGAGTGAATAGTAGAGTGAATAGTAGAGTGAATAGTAGAGTGAATAGTAGAGTGAATACTAGAGTGAATAGTAGAATGAATAATTAAGGCAGCGTACAGTCCATACATTTAGTTCATGAGTATAGGTAATTTGAGTGAATAGTACAGGCTGTATAAGTACTGCAGCTGGAATCAGGGCTGAAAGCAGGACTAATATTGGCACTACTAGACTAATTGCGTTCCTTATTGGCCTGACCACCGCCTCCTGACATTTGAACGATAATCTTCCGAAGCGATAGCAAAGCAGATCCCAAGGGCACTGTGAATACCTACCACTCGCCTCCTCGTAGATCAGTGCCTAGCGCGCTACTGATGCGAAGGCTTTTCCCGGCCCCTTGCGTCAGGTTAGCATGCTGTGGCAGGAAAGCAGCACCCATCAATTCCAC
Organism: Macrostomum lignano; assembly: GCA_002269645.1. Lineage (NCBI taxonomy): Eukaryota > Metazoa > Platyhelminthes > Macrostomidae > Macrostomum > Macrostomum lignano. The sequence goes on along the minus strand of NIVC01001867.1, from coordinate 133,200 downwards.
CCACCAACCCAACCCGCCTGCAGAGCTCCAGGCAGCAGCCACCGTTTTCCGCGTCTTTGCTGTACGTCTACGCGAAGGATTCAGGTGCGGCCATATCAGCGTTGTATCATGCGGCTTTTCCTGCGTTCGGGCGGGCGTCTGGATGAAAAAAGCGAGCCGAAATGCACTTTTCCTGTTTTCCCTGCTGCACTTAACAAGCCTGGCACCGCCCGCAGATGCGTTCTTAATTGCATTCCAAACGCCTCATTAATGACGAATCCACGTCAAGCTGTCAGCCCAAACTTCCTCCAGACCGGATGTTATCCGGGGATACAACTGCATCAGCTATGTCTGGTGCATTCGCAAAACTTAATTAACTACAGCCGCGTCGCCACCGGGGGGACAGGGCTAGGGGGTACATGTCCCCCAGTAAAAGCTATGAGGGGACATGCCAATGCTTTGTCCCCCCACCCCACCTTGTGACTCGTGGTAATCAATAAATTTTCTTCAGGGCGCCAAAATATAGCGACTTGGGCGCGAAAATATAGCGCCTTTGGCGACAAAATGAGTGCCTACGGCGCTAAAAGGAATGCCTGCGGCGCCAAAATGAGTGCCTGCGGCGCCAAAATGAGTGCTGACAACACGATTCTCAAAATAATGGAAAAGTAGGAATTTAGTCATGTACATGTACATGTTGAATTTTTGGCTTTGTCCCCCCACCATAAAATCCATGGCGACGCCCCTGATTAACTAATCTCCTTTCTAAATTGCCCTTTGGTTCCTCTGTCCATAGCTTTGATCTATAAGCTTGAGGCGGAAGGCCTTTTAGTTTCAATAGATGGAATGGCTGCGAAGATTTTGCGCTGCTTTGCGCGTATATTTATATTAGTGAAAACAGCGCGAGATTATTGAGGGGCCAAGGGAAGTGCGCACATGTGGCGTGGCGTGATTGGCTACGCCAACCCCCCTGGCTTAGCGAGCCGGCTAGCGCGGTGCGCCACCACCCCACCTCAGCTAGACAGAGGTTGGCGGGGGGGGGTTTCCAGTGCGGCTGCACTGGTGCTGCCAGTCGCGTAGTCTGGCCGCCACAAGCTTTACATAAACAGCGCTGCTTTCCGGACTTTCAGACGAGTGGTCCGGCCTCACGGGCAAGCAGCTGAGAGCCAATGACACTCTGCTAATCAGGCCCGGAGTGGTGTACAAAGTCTGGTGCGAAGTCCTGCCTGAGGGCTGGCCACGGATTCGGTCCAGCATCCCGAACGTCATCGCTTATCAGCCGGTAAGGATGCTGAAGCCATTTCAGTACTGGGGATCCAACTTGCAAGCTTATCTTGACTCAAAAAATCAACTCTGCAGCGTCCGCTGAACACGATGGCGCACGTGGAGCTGGAGCGCAACTTAATCAGCACCCTGAAGTCGCCGAAGGACTCCACGAAGCCTGCAAAGCTCTGGTGTGACTACGACCGCGGAGATGAGAGACTGCGAATTGAAGTCAGCCTGAAGCCTCTCGGTGAGTGGAAATTCAATTTTGCTGCTTGATTTGCGGCTAAGCTGAGGATTAAAAGTCAAGTTTACTTGGTGCATTTCAGTTAGCGCAGACACAGCCTGCAACTTCTCCACTGCTGCTGGACTGGCAGTCGAGGGCTCTTCGGTGAATTTCACCTGCACATCAAATTCCGGATATCCTCAACCGCAGCACCGCTGTGAACTCGTCAGAGCAGGAAGTGGCTTCCGTCAGGCGGCACGTGTAGTGTCCGTAACCAACTTGGGGGTGAGTTGATGAATGACTTACAAATCTATTGGGTATGGAAACTTTCACAGTAACATTTTCTGCTCGCTTTCTCCTCCAGCTGAACGCTGTTGTCACGACCTTCTCTGTACCCGTCAGTAAAGACAATCAGAACGCGAGCATCGAGTGTAGCGTGCAGCAGAGCATTGCTTTCAACAGCTTCACTGAATCCTTCAATCGGAAAGTGTTTCCTACAGGATTCTTACGGTTCATCTGTAAGTCTCTGTTGAGCAAATCTGACCTGAGTATACTGAGCTCATATTGAGCACATTTGATTTAAAATTTCATTTGCTTCCAGTTGCATCTGAGTCGACCAAAAACTGCACTCGAGTCCTAAAGGGCGACTTTGGCGTCATCATTCGGTGTCAGTCCGAAGGCGGTTTCCCTGAAACTGAGCACAGATGCTGGAAGACGGACACAGTCGAGGAAACTGAAGTTGCACCGTTGATGGCTAAGGTTCTTCATTCTCAAAATTTGATTTAATTTGCTTTCAAATTAGTCTAGAACTAATATGAAGTAGCTAATCTGTCCAATATATAATCTGTACCTGACAGATACAGAATATACAAAGCATACAAAGCACAATCTACCCTTGTTCCCTAACAATAAAGTTCAAAAGGAATTAGACATACAACATTTAACTTAAGAATACAATGCACAAAGTATATGTATGCCTAGAATCTAGAGTATCAGTCTAGTTTCCAGTCCTTTGTGTTAGGAGTCAAGTGTGAACAACTTAATTTTTTTAACTAATTACATACATAAGTAATCATGATAGTCACAAATATAAAATGATTTGTAAAGTATCAAATCTCTGAAACACGCATATTGGGACTCTGGGAATATTGCCGAACCGAACCTTGGAGATCGAATGTATTCGATTCGAGCGAGGTTCTATATACGTCTTACTGCAGTTTCGTATATTTGAATTTGTCGAGTTTTAACAAACGATAAACAAACGTCTACTAATTCACAGCAACCACACTATATTACAAACACTATTTTTTGGATATAAAATTACATAAATGTACACCAATCAGTTAAAAAACAATATTTTTGGTTTATCTGTAACGAAATCTAGCTGAAAAACAAACACTACCTTATTTTTCAGATATTCAAAATGCTGGCTCGGGTAGAGCTGACTCGTTTGGCTAGTGCAGTTAATTTGCTGTAATTTACAGGATAACTTTTGAGAAATATATTTCGGTTTTTTTCATTACATACGAAGCTCGATCGTAAACGATGTACGAACGTAGCTAAAAAAAGTAGTAGGAAATTACATGAATAAAATCAGATAGATCCATTAGATAGATGGTTAACTAGATAGATTGACTTTTCATTTTTCAATGCGTGTTCCAGAACCAAAAACATTTTGCGACGTAATTTTTTTTACAAAAAGTGCAGTCTACACTGCGAACATTTAAATGATAGCAAGATTATAATCTTGCATCGTTTCTATGTAAAGAACAGAATCAAAGGAATGGTTGGAATCGACCCAGGAATCGAAGTAAAATCTTGCTTCGCTTCTGTGCGAGAACAGAATCGAAAGAAATTTTGGAATCGACCAGGAATCGAACGACGTTTCTTTCGATTCTTTATTCGATTCCATCGCTTCGGCTGTTTCCTGGCCGTTTCCAAACAATGCCAAGAAATACTGCTCTGAGTGGCGATTCTTATCTAAAGAATCGACTTCCAAAGACGTTTTTTTGTTTAGCCGTTTTTTAAGGAGAAGCGAATGCGTTTCCCAGCGGAATCGTCTAAAGAAACGACTCTATTCCCCGGCGGGAGTATTCCTTTCGATGCGTTGTGGGTGACCTCACTGCTGTTTGTGCCTTAGACGTCATGTACTTCGTCTGAAATGTGAAATGTACATTTCAAAATTTCCACCGAATTTCATGGCCACCCCTCCCCTCTTCCTTAGTTCCAGGATGCCTCATACATCACCGAGATGGCGTTTAACAACACCTGGGCAGACCAAGGCGGCACCGTAACTTGCGTCCTACGACAGGGCCGATTCTACGCTAAGCGGTTCAGCCTGCGCATTCCAGACTTTAAACAGTCGGTAAAGAATTGCACTTTTTCTCGATTGAAAGGCGGCCTTCAGGTGACATGCTTCACCGGCAGAGGCCTGCCACCATCGAGGCATGGCTGCACAGTTCGTTCTAACAGCACCGAAGCCCAGCTGCTGATGTCAAATCAAACGGTTAGAAACGCTGCAACGATACTGAGAGCATTTTTGTTTACAGTGTTTATGCGGCTTTCACAAAGCACCAAGCGGTTTTAAACTTTTAGATTCGAAAAAGCGGAACTCAAACTAGCAGTTTTTTTGTGCCGAAAGGTAAATTAAAACCGGGTTCAAATGTCACCTGCACACTCGAACAAGATGGATATAAAACGGCAGTGTTTGTCCACAAAGTTCCAGGTAAGAACTCGTTGTGAATTGCGAGACTCGGAATCAAACATGTTCGGTTCCTGAAACCCGTCTAGGGAACAAGAAATGCTCACTGGCAATTTTAGAGCTCTCCGAATCGCAAAAGAGTTGCCGGTTCACTAAATCGCTTTGGGAGGTGAGAGCCACCTGCGAGTTCAGTTCCGGGAATCCAGCCACAAGTTCGAACTGCCAGCTGCTGGTGGCCAACAGTTCCGTGAAGCTGACTTTGCAGCCAGAAAGTGAGGTAAGTAGTGCATTGATTGCTGAGTACTAAGCGGTGGGAAGTTAAGTGATTGTGGAGCAGATCCTACACGTCAGGTAGATCACACAAGCAGACAATAACATCACAGGCTTAGTGGTTTAATAGTCTACTTCTAGCATAATAGTCCCTGGCTTGATATTACCGAATCGTTTGATCCGAAGTAAAACATTCCCGTTGCAACCCGCGCAGCAGCAAGTGATCAACGAGGCGGACGAGCTGTCCAGCAGCAGCTACTTGGTGAGACTTCCCGGCCCGAACGCCTCTCATGCCGGTGGCAACATCGTCTGCCGGGTTCACCAAGACAACTTGTTTGTCAAGACCTTTGTCTATCGCATCTCGGAGTTTAGTGAGCAAGGGATTGATATTTGTGCATTTTACCTACATCTCATGCATGTAGATGTAACTATAACTAGTACACACATCCTCAAAGCACTTTCTGCTTGACTGTCATTTACTGTCACTTTGTCATACAATAAACTCAAATTTAGAACCCAATGCGACCAAAGAAGAAGAATTCGAATTGCGCGTCTCCAGCCAAACGGTAATAACCCTGAGCCTGGCTCTGGTAGTGGCGATGCTTCTAGTACTGCTGATGTCGCTTCCTATCCACTCGCTGCGCCGGTGCCTCGGCAGGAAGAGCAAATACACCAGCGCAGCTCTCTGCGCCAACGAGAACGAAGTTGAGTCGACAGTTCAGCTCACCGAGACTGGAGCTAAGCCTACGCCGCACCGAACGGAGACGCAGCCGCCAGCCCCCGACGAGTACGAAATCGTCAACTTCCGACACGGTGGTTACCGTCGTCGGGACGACATTCCAGATATCGACCAGATCTCAATGTTCGAGTGCGGCTACTCGGCGAACCTATCCAATGCCAACAAGCGCAAGTCAGTCCTGGCCGATGCGCTTGTACTGTGCCAGGCTGATCTGGAAAGGCGAGATCACCGATTTTCTGTGTAGCCATGGCCTTGCATGACAGACGAACTCGATTTCATGGTTTTGCACAGGTGAACTTCCCCCATTTCTGTCACAGCGATCAAGAAGCAGTTGATTACTAAATAGTCGATCAGCTTGCAATCGCGCATCCCAAAATTCTAAATGAAAAGGCTCCATACGAGTATAGTGTGTACAGCACTATTGATGTCTTGCACCCATTGCAAGTAACTGCGGGTCACCAATCACTAACAGTATTGTTGACTGTTGTACCTCTTTTGTGAATTAGTTTTATTGTGTTGCATGACTTAGTCCCGGCATAGCCCTACATGATAGATTTTCAATTTTTGCTGTGTTCCAGTGCTCTCGCTTCTGGAACATGTCCACTGGGTGATACCGTCTTTCTAATCCGAAGTGCGGCTCAATGCTTTTGTATTTATCTAGTGCTGTATTTTTTAGTTTTGTTGTTTTAACACGCTGCTTCCAAAATTGTCTTGTTGCTCATCGCTGCTCATCAAACAACCATCAGACTGGTTGGTAGAATCTCGCGGCTTGGTAGCTCGTTAGTCGCATTTGATTCTGCAGCCTCGCAGATTGGAGAATGCTGCAGTATCGTTTTTGCGCCTCATCTCCCTGCGCCGCTCAGCAACGACTACGCAGAAATAAAACCGAACAAAGGAATATTTCAATCTTTATACTTGCAGTTGATTTGTGCAAGTCCAGTCTTACCGCACGAATATCCAATTTAATAGCTCCTAAAAACAGTCGTGATTACTCATTATCTACCGCGCAATAGCGTCTGCTGCGCAATGACTGCGCAATGAAGGAAGGCGCGTCTTGCATGCCTACCCAGGTAGTGCGAAGCACAGAATATGCTGTGGTGAGAAGTGATACATTCCGGGGGTTGCCAGGATGTTCAAAAAAGAGAGAGCTGAGCTGAGCTTAAAGAATAGCGCAATCTCCATCTGGCTCAGCCAGCTGCCTGACTGACAGCTTCTGGGAAGCATTTTAACAAACAGATGATGACAATTTTCAAACAACAGTAGTTTCCATGTGACTTCATTTGATTACTCGCAAGAGACACATTTCTTGCACAATTCCCGGTTGTCATCGAATTTGTGACCCCTCTTGAACAAGTTTGTTGCCGCTAAGCTAGATAAAAGTTCACGATGGACAATAAACTGTAGGGTACCCAGTGTGCATTAATACCCAACTGCATGACTGCCGATGCATGGCTTTCATGGATGATGCCTGAATTGACACCATGAGCTCCATGAATTTCCCATTTATTAATATGCGATCAGGTCAGCCTTGAACCACTCTTAAGAAATAATTCGAAATTCGAATGCTCCAATGTATTTTCCATGTTATTTGAACTAGGAATTCAGTTTGTCAACTCAGTCGATTGGCAGACTTTATTAAGGGCCATGGAAATGTCCCGTAAGGCTGAACGGGATTTCAGACTGCAGCAGAACAGCCCACTATGAGGCACGCTGCAAGAAGTTTGGCGCCAAAAGGAATAATCAATTAGCTGTCTTCCGCTGATCGCGAATTCGTCAATCCAATCAATACATTATTGATTTATTAGCTTTGGGTCACTAAGAGACTCTCAAGTAAAAAAGAATTTATCTAATAGTCCCTCAAATAAAAAGGCTCAAGCACAAAAACAATGACTTATTTGACTGCTGCCGGGGGCTCCGGGGCATCCGGATACAGCGGGAGGCGTTGACGCCCATTCCGCTAACCCCTGGCGACCAAGGGCAGCTGGTGCTGCGGTGTCGCTCAGAGAGAGCTGGTGGTGGTGGTGTCCGCAAACTCGGAGTGTCTCAGGGACTTTGGCCTGAAAACGTCGGAAAGGTCCCGGTTTGGGCCAAGATAGACGAACCTGGGTCATTCACAAATAAATTGCTTTGCATTCTCAAGGCTGTAGAAGCAGAATAAGCATTCCTCACTGCGGATTTTTCCCCGGTTGAGTCCAAGCAGGGCTCTGCAGAAGGACAGGGAAGAGCCGCGCGGGATTGCCGGCAGTTTGGGACGAACTACCCCACGAGAGCGCTCGCCCTACAGTCTGATTTACAGCCTACAGCTTGACCCCAGGACCCCAGTTGAAGCTCCTATCACGCGCTCGAATGAGAAGCAGGGAAAACAGAAAATTTATACACAGTAGAGCAGATTACAGAGTCATGTAGGACACCGCGCACTTGTTAAGGTAGAGTTTTATACAAAGTTGCCAACGACCAGTGGGGCTTATGCACTCTGGACATAAATTTCATTATGCTTATCAGTTCAGCTAGCTGGATAATTCGGCAGGGTGAGATGCGAGGTTGTCTATTGTGTGAATAAACTTCTGGCTTCCATACAATACATGTAGTTGTGGCTTTTGCTCACTTTGCTCTGCATCGCCAAATCTCTGGCAGAACTGTCCTAATTAATGATGCTGTCTTCAATGAGAACTGAATGCATGAAAACCACGACTGGATTTCAATAAACCACCCGGCTTTCATGGACCCTATAAGGCACGGTAGGCTTCTCGACTTTATTGAAATTTAACCTCACATGCACAGGGCACAAACTTTGGAATCCCGCTGCAAAGACAGAGAATACACATGTACGGTAGAAAAGATACACGATTTTGTGCTTTGTGAGGTTCCTTCAGTTCCTTCAGTTCATAAGCTTCATTTCTTCGGCCAAAATTGAAATGTTCGCTGACTACAAAGGATGCGGCTCAAGAATCGCGTGCTCACTACTCACTTTCCATGTACTTTACCTCGTTCTCTTGGTGATAATTATTGCAGAAAATTAAATTTTTGAGCAAGACAGGCTTACGTGATTATTCTGGTTAATCGATTATTTCAATTTTCAATAATCTTAGAAACGACGGTTCAATCAACGGTTATCAACCCATTTTTCCAAGTTTAGACCCATGAATAAACAAAAGTCATTGTTGACCGAAAATACGTAAACTATGTATTAAATCAGCTATGTAGCTGTGTAGTTTCTAGTTGATCCAAGAAACCAGGATAGTGTTGCTAGCTCTTTGTTATACTTTTACACTAATATCGTTTTGAAACATTTTAAAAAGGCTGAAAGACGATTATTTTTTAATTAATTAATTAAATAAGCATCGGCTTATCGGGGCGCTCCAAGACGCATTTGGGAGGGCGGAGGCGAGTGTCGCCCTGGCCCATTTCGCTAGATTAGGCTTAGCCGCTTATGTAAGGCACATAGTAGGTCTAATTATATATTGTATACAACCAGAAAAGCGGGTTTTTTAACTTAATTTTTGTATACTTCTTGTAGTAATATTATATATAGCTGGTCCTGGGTCACTAGGTATTTTTTGCTGGCTATTAGATGATTAGGCCTAATCTCGAGGTATTTATTTAAAGTAAAGTTATTTTATCTAATAAATAAAAATCTTAGACTTTAGGTGTGGATCCAGAAAAATTTTGAATGGGGGCGCAGATTACTAAAGGTACATGTGCAATATATATTGTATATGTATTGTAAGTATATATTGTATTGTAACCTTAATATATAGTTATCTGTAAAATGTATTTTCAATATAAAAAATCACCTTTTGCACTCCCCCCTCTTAATCTGCTACTGCTAGACTTTATTCTATAGCATTGTTTTTATAACAGTATCTTACAACTGGTCTCTAGACTATAGGCAGTTGAGTAAGTTTTTACACTTAGTCATTTTATTACAGTACTATGCAATATTCCCAGTAGGGATTCTAATGAAAGTTTGAGTTATTTTTTAGGTTAGGCCCTTAGCATTTTTCTATTTGATAAATCTTACTACTTTTACTTTTAGTGCTTGTCTGAGTAAAAAAAACTATTTTAAAAAATTAGTGTACAACTTTTTTGAATTTTATACTTTGAATTTTATATTTTGAATTTTAACATTAAGTTTTTTATTAATTTTACAGCCTAATATGTTAACTCTTTAGGGATAGGCCTATCTCTTATCTATAGACATAATTCAATAAATTAAAAGTTTTTTCTTAATTGAAGGCAACAAAGGTAGCCTAACCTATTAAAATGTAAAAACAGTATGAATTAATCTTTTGCAAAAAGATTAAATTAGAGTTATAAGGTGGGGGTGGAGAAAGAATTGACAAAGTTGAAAGTTGGCCGGTTTTCGTGTAAACCCAGTAGCATTGTGTTCGCACAAGTAAAGCAGGAAATTTCGCGCAGGCGAATCACAACGTAATCTTCTCCTTTTACTCCAACAGCCGGGGTCCTCAAGTCCGGGGGGAGGGTAGTCGTACTCGTAGTGGAGCGGTCGTGTAACGGCGCGGTTGTTCAAAGCGATGAAAACACAGGAAATGTAGGCACCATAATTAATGTGTCGTTTTGCTGAGCTTATTACTTCCAGTAGGGTAGAGCTGCCACCACCGTAATTTATGTATTACGGAATGGATAAGTCTCGGAGCTTTTCTTTAGCTGAGGAAACTTGGTTATTTTATGCCCCACGGGCAAAAGATTCAAGATAGGCTATAGCTTAAAGTCAACTATTAATGTATTAATGAATTGAATTGATATTATTTCTTTATTTGCTGGGATTTATTGAGCAGGATGAATAGATTATTATTACTGACGAGGATGAGCTTCGGCGGGCCACGGTGCGACGATTAATTAAAATAAAATAAAACTAAGATAGTAAGCAGAAGGAGTATGGAATTAAACTAACGCGTCAAAATGGAAGGAAAGTAGGTGGAGGAGGGGGCAGTGGAGGAGGGGGCAGTGGAGGAGGCAGTTAAACCAAAACATAAACAGACATACATTTTATAAGTAAACGTGAGCAAAGTTTGCCGCTGGACCAGATTAAGGAAAGCATACGAAACGCGCCTGGTCCAGCAACGGCAGAGTAATGAAAATACATGCAATTAAATGTGGTACGCAAAAAGGCAAACGGAGGGATAGCAAGTTGGCATGGGGTGGAGATTAAAATATCCCATTGCGGGATAGGGTGCGTGACAAAATTTTCGGTAACTTGGCCCTACATGGGAAAACAAAAAATATGGCTTGCACTTATTGTAAAAGGAAAAGCACCAAATTTTGAAAGTTAATAAATGTCTATTAAATTGAATGAGTAAAGAAATATTATTAAAACCAGGGGCAGCCACCTGCCACATGCACGGGCGGGTCAGGATTTGCAAGCAAAATTACAGTATTCCTACTGTCAATCACTGACGTCCACCTCGGCTGGTGGGTGCCCGGCCGCGAGTCGGAGGGCAAGAGCTGCGGGCCGTCTTGCTTGGCATCTTGGCCAGTCTCTCGCTGGCCGTGAGCGGGCTCGCTGGCCAGCCTAGCACGTGGAGCCGGCCGCTGGGATCCAGGTGCAGCCGCTCCAGATACTTTTCCACGGCCGCGTCCCAAAAGCGGCGGAGCCTGGGATCCCAGCCGTCTTGGAGATGTCTGGCCTTCATGTAAATTAGTGTTAAGAGCAAGGCCAGCGCTGGTCGAGGTCGGCCTAATCCCTGCCGCAGGCACTCTTCAGCCGTCGCGAGCTGTTCTTCCACCAGGTCCTTGGTGGAGGCGGGTGGCATCAAGCGGCAGAGCAGCCGCCAGGGGGCGTCGACCTAGACCCGGCCCTTCTTGGCCTGCTGGACGTCTTCCGTGAGCGACTGGCGGAGGCGGATTCTGGCCAGCGTGGCTCCTGCGGCTGCGGCCGTGAATGTGCGAGAGGCCGCAAGGTCATCCGGATGGAGCCAGGGGGCTCGGGCCTGAATCGCCTGAAGATCTGGCATTGCGGCTATTGGCCCTAGGGCCGCTGCGGGGGTCGGCTGGGCACAAGCACCTTGAGCAGGTGAGATGTCCTTGAAGCCGTTGGCATACGGAGCAGTCGCTGTGGTGTTCGATGTTCTGTCTGTCATGGCGATGAGACGAATGAAGTTGAGCCCGGTCGCCGGATTAATGGATTAGTCAATTGGTCACAATCGAATGATGTCGGCTGAATATAAGTGGCGAGCCAGATAATTAACAATTAGCAAAAGAATCAGAGCCAGGGCGCGACTTATATACTCAGAATACCGTCACGCAGATGGAAACGAGGGGTCCCTAACCGGGAACAGGCCTCCACCCCGCATGCACTCTACGGCGGGCACGCATGGTGAAGGGGTGGGTGGTTAAATCCAAAAGGCCATAAAACAGATAAACGCGCGGCAGGGGTCCTGATTTGAATGAATTGGGGGCACCTAAGCGGCTCACATTAAACGGGTTGGTGGTTGGGAAAGATGAACATCGCGTTGAACAGTAAATAGAAAAATAGATAGAAAGAGGGAGCAATTGTGGCTCCTTATAGCTAAGATAATATCGTATAAGTAAGTTAGTGACCAAAATCGTCAAACTGGTGGGCTCAACAAGGAGTTACAGGAAAACAAGAGCAAACGACTGGCACTGGGACTGGGAGAGGGGAAACAAAAGGCAGCCCTCACGAAAATTTTCCCAGGCTCGAACTAAATTGAACAAAGAAAACAGGGGTCGAGTCACCTCAAAAGGCCTCCGCTGAGGACAAGGCCTAGTTGGAAAACTGGGGCTCTTGACCTGGGCGGGGCAAACGACAGTTTGGCCCTTAGACAGTGGGCACACAAATAGAAGAGAGGGACCTTCAGCATGAAACGAACTGCAAAGTTGCAAAAATTAGTTGCTTTCTCCAAAAGGCTTAAGGCGAGAAAATTGGGACACTTCTGCACTTTGATCGCGTGCGAGAAGTTTACAGCAAACGGGGAGGCGCAAAATTAGATGAGAACGCGATTAAGCAATGATTTTATAGTATCGCATTGAATAAAAATTTAACGCATTGATTAAATAAGTCGCATTAGCGCAGGCTTTAATGCAGCAGAGGGAGAAATATGAAGAGCAGAAGTGCTGATTAATGAACCGCGTTGGGTAATAGCAAATTTTACACTGTACATGAGCACGAAACTGATCGAAACGATCGATCGAGCTTTTACCTGAAAGCATAAGGAAAATGAGAATTGCTTTTGACCCTGAAGCATAAGGAAAGTACATTGAAATTAAAATTTGACACCTGCTTTTACCTGAAAGCATAAGGAAAATGAGAATTGCTTTTAACCCTGAAGCATAAGGAAAGTACATTGAAATTAAAATAAATAAAAAACCCGCTTTCAGCACAGAGCAGGTGCAGAGAAAGCTTACGGCAAAATTAAAAAATTGGAACGCGTTCGCAAAATCAACTACTAATAGTAACGCGCATCAAAAGTTAGCAACTTGGCGCGACATAAAATGCATTGGTAATTACCTTTCAAACTTCAATCTCCACGCCGATATCAGGCAAATCCGGGTCGCCTTCGGGCAGCACTTCCGGATGGCGGAGGCTTGGCTCGAACAATTGGCTGCCGCGCATGTCAGGCTGAGCTGCGGCTGGTTGTTCAGGAGCGGGCTGATCGGCTGGGTCGACTTCGCTGTCGTCGCTCGACTCGTAGGGCAAAATTGGCCACTCGGTTTGGCGCGGCGGCGCTTGCGGTCGATTTACCATCATTTGCGGCACTTTAATGATGTTATTGCGGTGCACCAACATCTCAGCGGGGCGTCCTCGATGGGCTGTCGCTGGCTGGATCCAATAGGCTACTTCGCTGACCTTTCTGTTGACTTTGTACAAGCTCTTGTACGGCCGGTGAAACTTTGGCAGCTCTCCCAATTCGAGCTTCGGGTTGGCCAGGCAGACCAGGTCTCCAGGCTGCAGTTCCACGGGCTTAGGCCGGTTTTCATAGTACTCTTCGCGGTGTTGAATCTCAGCTCGCAATCGCTGTCGTACAATTCTTTCGGTCTCGGCCAGTCTGCGCCGATGCTTCGCGATGTACTCGGGGAGGTCCGGTGATACGTCCAGGCGGTCCAGGGTGTTATTGATCGGGTACCGATAAGGCACTCCATAGATGACGTAATGCGGCGAGAAACCCGTCGTACGGTTGACTGCAGATCGCAGGGCTGTCAAAGCGGCTGGCAACATCTTGTCCTATTGTTGGTGATCTTCCAGGAGACAAGTGAGCACTTTTTTGATGTTTTTATTGCACGACTCAGCTTGTCCGTTGGCCCAAGGCGAGTATGGCGGCGTTGTCGTTTGCCGGATGCCATAGACTTCGCAGAAATGTCGAAACTCGTGCCCGGTGAACTGCTTGCCTTGATCCGAATGGATCCACGCGGGGATTCCGGTGATCGGGAAGACTTGTTCTTGGAGCAGAGTTATGATCGTCTTGGCCCGCTGATTCTTCATGGCGAAGGCGAATGGATACTTCGACGTCGTGTCAACATAGGTGAGGATGTACTTGTTGCCTCGGTCTGTCGGGTCTCCAGTGGGGCCCATGATGTCGATCGCGCATCGCCCATAGATTTCGCAGACCGGAAATGATTGTACATGCGCTGGGATGCGTCGCCGTCCTTTGCTCTGAGTCTGGCAGGAAGCGACATAGTCGGACACGGCCTTGGCCAGGGCCGGTCGCCAGAACCTCTCGCGCACCTTCGCGATGGTGAGATCTCGGCCCATGTGTCCGCAGTAGGGCGAACCATGCAGGTCAGCGAACACCGTGGCATCGAAACTCTTCGGCAGGACGATCCTCGCTGTGTCCTCTTCACCGACATCGTCGAGATGGATGACTAAAAGTCCGTCGTCTCGGACCTCTAACTGTTCATAAAATGCTAAGAGATTTCGCTCATCTCTTGTCAGATTTAATCGCTGATTCAGCGGCGGCTTCGGTTGTCGACTTTCAATAAGGTTGATCATCATCGCGATGGCAGAATCAGCACGCTGGTGAGTCTGGAGCTCCTCACGAGTGATTGGCCTTGGGATGTGATCAGTTAGATTCAATGATTGGCGTCGGTTAGTCGAATTAGACGGCGCGGCTTCGGCTGTGGCGTCATGGTTCAGGGTCTAGAGCTCCCTCCGCATGATTGCTACTCTGGCCGGTTGCTGGGTCGTTGAAGGATTTGAAGGCCGATCCTCGTCGGTCAGTTCGGCGTCGGTGTCGTCAGCATTGGATTCGTCAACAGATGAGAGTGAGTCAGCAGAGCTATCGGCGTCGAGGCTGAATCTCACCTTTTTGAACACAGGACGGCGAACGGGTTGGCAGCGGTCGTCGCTGGCTGCGCTGTGGTCGCTGTCCTCGTCGCCTCCAGCTAGTAGACGGCGGCTCCTTGACGGGCAACATGTCGTACTGCTAAAACTGGTGGGCGACCTCTGAGAGTCTCGCAGACGGCTGGCTGATGGCCTCGGCTTCGTCGCCGGCGGGTGCAGCACTGTCAGCGACTTGCTGTCGGCTGTCGATGTTGCTGGCGGCGTAGCCTCGCCGTCGGACTCTTTCAGCTTCGTCGGCGGCTTTCGTCGGTGACGGCGGGTCGATTGCTTCTTGCTCGGTGGAGGACTAGGGTGGCTGCTGTCGGGGACCTTCGGCGCCGCTGCGCCCGTTATGGCGGCTAGCTGCTTACTTTGGTCCTCGTCAGCTGCCTCGCGCTGAGCCTCCTCCATGCATTCGGCGTCGTCTTCGGGCCGTCTCGATAGACCGTCGGCGTTCTGGTGCTGACTTGACTTCCGATGCTGGATCTCGAATTCGAATTCGCTTAGGCGTTGTAGCCATCGTCCAAAAATTCCTACTTGCTGAGTTCGTCGGAGAATCCAGGTTAAAGCGGCATGATCGGTTCGGCAGATGAACTTCTTGGCCAGCAAGTAGAATCTGAAATGTCGCATTCCATCTACGACTGCCAAGAGCTCTTGCTTGGTAATCGGATACCGGGCTTCGGCCGGTTTGAGTTGCCGGGAGAAATAGCCGATTGGTCGCTCGACTCCATCCGCTTGGCGTTGGCTCAGGCAGGCTCCGATTCTGGTCGCAGAAGCATCCGTGTCCAGGACAAATATTACGTTCGGATCTTCGCTGAACTGCGGATACGCAAGCACTGATGTCGAAGTCATAGCTGCCTTGAGCTGGTCGAACGCGTCTTGCTGGGCTTTTCCCCATAGACAATTGAAATTTCGGATCTTCTTCTCCTTAATCAGATCGTGGAGTGGAGCAGCAAGTTCTGCATAGCCAGGTACAAATTTAGCATAATAAGCGCAAGTGCAGATGAAACTTTTCAGTTTCCGAGCTGTTCTTGGTCTTGGCCAAGTTTGAATAGCTTCGATTTTCGCCGGGTCGGTCTTGATTCCATCCTTTGTTACAACGTGTCACAGATAGTTTAAACTGGTCCGAAATAGATGACATTTCTTGCCTTTGAACTTTAAATTAGCATCTTGAGTTCACTTAAATACCTCTTCCATATGCAGCAGATGGTCGTTAAATTTCTTAGAATAAACGATTACGTCATCCAGGTAGGCTATTGCGCTTTTGTAGGCAATCCCATTGAGTACAGCATTCATGAGGCGCATGAAGCTGGCTGGCGCTGAACTTAGTCCCATAGGCATGACGTTGTAGGCGAATTGTCCGCGGTGCAGCGTAGCAAAGGCAGTCAGATCTTGATCTTCTGGACGCAGCGGAATCTGATAGTAGCCGCTATTGAGGTCGAATGTGCTGAATAGCTGGCTTCCCTCGAGGCTGGCGAAGGCTTCTTGGATGTTAGGAATCGGGTACAGAAAATACTCGCACTTTTGATTCAGACTCCGGAAATCTTGCACAATTCGCAGGCTGCCGTCCTTCTTCGGGATGATCACCAGCGGGGTGTTGTAGCTGGAGAAGCTCGGTCGAATCACGCCTTTGGCCAGCAGATCATCGAGTAGCTGGTCCACTTTGGGTAGCAGATGCGGCGGGATCCGGCGAGTCGGCAGATGCACCGGATTCGTGTCCTTTAGCATAATACTGTGGGTGACCAGGTGGGTTCAGCCGAGATCGTGTGGCCCCTGAGAGAAGATGGTCTTGTACTTCTTCAATAGCTCGATGACTGGACTATGCTGGTCACTGGACAGATCTTCGCTGATGTCAATCTCCTTGATCCAAGCATCAGGATCTTCGTCTTGGATTTGATTGACCGAGTCTTCTGGCTTCAGCAGCGGGAAGAACTGTAACTCGGGCAGTCTGATGGGTCTAGCAATCCCGACTAAGGCATTTGCTCGTACTTTGATCGATGTTGTTCCCCGATTAATCATCTCGATAGCACCTTCTCCATTGGCCATAGATATCAAGGCAGGCGCGGCGTCCAGGTGCTGCACATCTTCTTCGCGCCAAGCCGGTTTCAACGGCTCGATCACGGCGGGTGTACCCTGGTTCTCTTCTCGTGCTTTGGCAAGTTTAATCTTGATTCGGGCTGATGATAGCGGCGGCACGGTCGTGCTCTCAGCCGTGTAAATTCTGCACGTTGTCGCTTTTGTGTGTGTGTAAAGGAGTGGTGTGGCAGTGCCGTCCTTGAAGAACAGCATCCCGGCGGCGAGATCCAGTGAGGTGCTGTACTTCTCCAGAAACTTGAAACCCAGGATGTTGTCATGAGATCCTTTCGCTAGCAGAAACTTGACTGTAGGCTCGAAATTCCCAATCTTCACTTTAATAGTTAATTCTCCTGCCATCTGAATTGGTTCACCATTGTAGCTCACGATGCGCTGTAGGCAGGGCTTGATTTGGCCACGCAGGGTCGGGTCGTCGGTACATAGGCGATGCCAGGTGCTGAAGCCTAGGACTTCGCACTTAGAACCGGTGTCAAGTTAATATAAAGAAGAAGGTTGCCGCTATAAATCTGTGCAAAATGATATTTTTTGGATCAGCAGAATGAGAGATATAATGAAAAGTAACACTACTTTTGGGACAGCCCTTGTAGGAAATTATAAGACGTTTTATTAGGTAAAATAATAATACTTAATATTAATACTTATTAATGTCTTACCCTTGGCTCAAGGATTGCATACAGCAATCACCTTAAGCAATAGGTTAAGATTTAGTATTGGAGGATTAGACTTAACCTATTATATCTGTCTTCTCTATAAAAGATACTTGGTGGTTCTGGACTGTAAATTTTGTTTTGTCATTATGCACTTCAGCCACAATGTCTGGCTGGCAGACGGCTCCATCGAAGCCATCAGCTCTGGTGTCTGCAGCCCTCCAGCAGCACCTGCTACAGAGGATGGGCGACTCTGGGCTGGGTCTGCGCCTGCCCAACATCAATGCCAGGCCGTGGGGCACACAGGCCAGCTCCAAAGCCAAGCTGAAGGCTGTGAAGCCAGTTGTTGACACCGGACTCAGTGAGCAGCTTAAGCAAGAGATTAGCCTGTTTTCTAACTGCCCATCAACAAATGAAACACAGTCACTTGCTCAGCAAGTTTATCCATCCATAGGCAGATTTCAACTTCAATTTACAACAGCATAGCTTGTAGGCTTCCAGCTGCTACCTAAAGGAGCTGAGGAGCAAGCAAACATTTGGTAGAGTTTAAGATCTAGATTTTAATTACTAATTAAAAATTTAATTAGAATTTCATTATCTACCAAGGGTATTGCTTATGGGCTCTTGATGTCAGTTGGTTCTGGAACCTCACAGATGCTAGAACAGGGTTTGGCTAACTCGGACCTGCAAAGCCTCTCTATCCGGCCCTGGGGTCCTCTCCTTTTAAACTTTAAAATAGCAATCCGGCCCGCTTAAGTTTGTCTCTTCTTAGCTCTATTCTCTCAAAGCTCCTCTCTCCTCCTCTCCTCTCCTGTCTCTTCTCTTCTCTCTCCTCCCCTCTCCTCTTGCCATCTGTTGTGCTAAAACAGTCATTCTAGTCATTATTCTAGTATCCCAGTACCTGTGGAAGTGGAACCTCACACTGCAACCCCCCCCCCCTGTTTTCCAGGAAAGCCCCGTTCGGAGAGGCCCAAGGATCCGCCAGATCCGAGTGCGGGATTCGCCACGCAAGCGCTGCTGAGTAGAAAGGAGAAAGTGCTGGACGCCAGGCGGGTGGAGAAGCCCAGTTTGGGTGAGCTGTCCGTCTGTTTGTGTCTGTTGCCGGAGTGTCTGTTGCCGGAGTGTCTGTTGCCGGAGTGTCTGTTGCCGGAGTGTCTGTTACCAGAGTGTCTATTACCGGAGTGTCTAACCGGAGTGTCTGTAACCGGAGTGACTGTTGCCGGAATGTCTGTTACCGGAATGTCTGTTGCCGGATTGTCTTGGCAGATACCACTAACGAGCGAGCCTTGTCAAAGTGCGATTTTCCCATAAATTAATTTAAAAAATTAGCCTCGATCTTTTCTGTGATGCAGCACAGAAGCTGGGCCTAGTCGAGTACCAGCGCCCGGACATCCTGACTGAAGATGCTTGGCAGTCACTGAAGCGGCGCCAGAATGTTCAGGACGCCATCAGGGAGCCCTGCGTCATCTGCAAGGAGGACTTCGGGCTGCAGGAGCAGGTGCTGCTGTCCTGCTCCCACGTGTTCCACAAGGTTGGTGCTTGAGCGATTGATCGATTAATAGAGTGATTGATAAGTAGATTGATCGATTGATAGAGTGATTGATAAGTAGATTGATCGATTGATAGAGTGATTGATAAGTAGATTGATCGATTGATAGAGTGATTGATAAGTAGATTGATCGATTGATAGAGTGATTGATAAGTAGATTGATCGATTGATAGAGTGATTGATAAGTAGATTGATCGATTGATAGAGTGATTGATAAGTAGATTGATCGATTGATAGAGTGTGATTGATAAGTAGATTGATCGATTGATAGAGTGATTTATAAGTAGATTGATCGATTGATAGAGTGATTGATAAGTAGATTGATCGATTGATAGAGTGATTGATAAGTAGATTGATCGATTGATAGAGTGATTGATAAGTAGATTGATCGATTGATAGAGTGATTGATAAGTAGATTGATCGATTGATAGAGTGATTGATAAGTAGATTGATCGATTGATAGAGTGATTGATAAGTAGATTGATCGATTGATAGAGTGATTGATAAGTAGATTGATCCATTGATTGTGTGATCGATAAGTAGATTGATCCATTAATTGTGTGATTGATAAGTAGATTGATCCATTGATTGTGTGATCGATAAGTAGATTGATCCATTAATTGTGTGATTGATAAGTAGATTGATCCATTGACTGGTGATTGATAAGTAGATTGATCCATTGATTGTGTGATCGATAAGTAGATTGATCCATTAATTGTGTGATTGATAAGTAGATTGATCCATTGATTGTGTGATTGATAAGTAGATTGATCCATTGATTGTGTGATTGATAAGTAGATTGATTCATTGATTGTGTGATTGATAAGTAGATTGATCCATTGATTGTGTGATCGATAAGTAGATTGATCCATTAATTGTGTGATCGATAAGTAGATTGATCCATTAATTGTGTGATTGATAAGTAGATTGATCCATTGATTGTGTGATCGATAAGTAGATTGATCCATTAATTGTGTGATCGATAAGTAGATTGATCCATTAATTGTGTGATCGATAAGTAGATTGATCCATTAATTGTGTGATTGATAAGTAGATTGATCCATTGATTGTGTGATCGATAAGTAGATTGATCCATTGATTGTGTGATCGATAAGTAGATTGATCCATTGACTGGTGATTGATAAGTAGATTGATCCATTGATTGTGTGATCGATAAGTAGATTGATCCATTGACTGGTGATTGATAAGTAGATTGATCCATTGATTTTATGATCGATAGGTAGATTGATCCATTGATTGTGTGATTGATAAGTAGATTGATCCATTGATTGTGTGATTGATAAGTAGATTGATCCATTGATTGTGTGATCGATAAGTAGATTGATCCATTGATTGTGTGATTGATAAGTAGATTGATCCATTGATTGTGTGATTGATAAGTAGATTGATCCATTGATTGTGTGATTGATAAGTAGATTGATCCATTGATTGTGTGTGACCCTGTTCGTCCCCTAGGCCTGTCTGGAAGCATTCGAGCGCTTCTCCGGCCGCAAGTCGTGCCCAATGTGTCGCAAAGAAGCCTACGAGAAGCGGCTGATCTACGATGGAGAATATCAGCACCTGGTGAGGTGCGCCACCAGGTGAGCGGCCTTAGAGTCCAGCTTCACGCGCCCTTGTTTAATAAATATTTGCCTGGATTTCTGATATTTTTATACTTTTGTGTACTATGTACTATTATCTACCCGATTTTCAGTACTGATCACATGAAATACTAAAGGTTTATTTTATACTTTAGGATTCTCAACTGGCCCCCAATGCACCCAGTGGTCAAGCGCGGCACTCTGGTATGCCAGCGGTCCCAGGTTCGATTCCAAATGCAGTCACATTAATTTGGGGGCTAAACTGGAATCTCGGCTTTGCTCTGCTCTTGTGCAATTAACGGCCTTGTGGGCCAACCCCCCAAGGCACAGTGAAGTGTACATGCCTAACGATAAATAAAGTTAAGGCCGCTGTACACCTGTGTGAGTGTGTGCCTGTGCGTATGACTGCGTACGTATCCGCGCGATTGTGTACCTGCTCAGGGGAGTCGGCGGAATGGGCAGTAAAACCCCCTGCCTCCCTAAAGTTAAAAGATTAGGGTTCAGTTTGCAATATAAATGCACTAGCAATGTTATTAAGTTGTATGAGAATGTACTTTTAATTTTTTGCCAAAAGTACTTTTGCTATATAATCTTTAGAGACATAGATGATGCCTAGGGACAAATCATTTTAGTATAGTGGATATGGTTGCTATTCCAGATCATCGTGTAAGCACTTATATGTACAGCTGAACCTAAATGCACTTTTAAAATTACAAAACGCTTCCACTACACGCCAATTCCAGAATCCAGGCCACCTGGCGCGGCTACGTTGCCCGCCGGCTCTACAAGCAGCTGCGCCGGCTGCGGCCGCCCACGGATCCCCGCCTTCGGCGCCGCTTCTATGAGGAGCGACTGGCGGAGGTGTCGGACCGCATGGTCCGCTGCTGCGACCTCGGCGTCAACGACTTCTTGGCCGACATCGACCGCTGCGTGGCCGCCAGCCGGCGCGTCTTCCAGGCCTGGCCGGGCGCCAGGCGGGACCTCAGCGAGGAGCAGTGGGGAGACACCGCGGGAAAGGTGGGCTGAGCCTCCTTGTGCACTTTGGTGTGGTAGGGGCGTTTCTAGCCAGCGGAGTCCTATCTGTAGTTCGCATAGATCTGTATCTCAATTGAAGAGTAAGAACACCTATCTGTGACCCCTGTTAATCAGAATCCCCGATCTGTGACCCTGTTAATCAGAATCCCCATCTGTGACCCTGTTAATCAGAATCCCAATCTGTGACCCTGTTAATCAGAATCCCCGATCTGTGACCCTGTTAATCAGAATCCCCATCTGTGATCCCCATCAATCAGAATCCCCATCTGTTATCCCCATCAATCAGAATCCCCATCTGTGATCCCTGCAAATCAGAATCCCCATCTGTGATCCCCATCAATCAGAATCCCCATCTGTGACCCTGTGAATTAGAATCCCCATCTGTGATCCCTGTGAATGACAATCCCCATCTGTGATCCCCGTGAATGACAATCCCCATCTGTGATCCCGTAAATGAGAATCCCCATCTGTGATCCCCGTGAATGAGAATCCCCATCTGTGATCTCCGTGAATGAGAATCCCCATCTGTGATCCCGTGAATGAGAATCCCCATCTGTGATCCCTGTGAATGAGAATCCCCATCTGTGATCCCGTGAATGAGAATCCCCATCTGTGATCCCCGTGAATGAGAATCCCCATCTGTGATCTCCGTGAATGAGAATCCCCATCTGTGATCCCTGTGAATGAGAATCCCCATCTGTGATCCCTGTGAATGAGAATCCCCATCTGTGATCCCTGTGAATGACAATCCCCATCTGTGTTCCCTGTGATTGAGAATTCCCATCTGTGATCCCCTTGAATCAGAATCCATATCTGTGATATCTGCAAATCAGAATCCCCATCTGTTATCCCCATCAATCAGAATCCCCATCTGTGATCCTTGAGTGTCTTCATAGCCGTCCCCACCCCGGCTTCCAGGCCATCCGCCGATGCGACGCGGACTGCCCGATATGCCTGCTGCCGCTGGCCGTGCCCGCCTCCGCCGTTGGCGCCGCAGCCGCCGCCAGCGCGCTGGCCCGCCCGGCGGTGCTGCTGTCCTGCTCGCACGTCTTCCACGCCGTCTGCATCGCCACCTTCGAGGAGCTCGTCTGCGATGCACCGGCGCGCCTCTGCCCCGTCTGCCGCGCCCCCGGCTATCAGAAGCGGCCTATCGATCCCAGCATCCTGCTGCCCGGCTAGTCTGGGATTCCCCCTGTCCTCAGCATCCTGCTGTATTTAATTGTACCATTGATTCTCTTCCCTGTACAAGACTTGTGTTTGATTTTAGCCTTGTTTTATACTACTTATTCTTAGTAGTCTTTAACGAACTGTTGCCGTCCTGCTCCTTTGTGATTTATAATAACAGCCGTGCGTTTTTTCATCAACTGTGATATGAGGATTTCATCTTTATATATTTCTCCATAGCCGTTTTATTCTCCAATAAAAAGCTGAAAAAGTTTTGTAGGCTGGTCTTATCTTTCTTTTTATTCGAATACAAACTTCGATAAAACTCCTGCTGCACTACTGACGTGTCTCACTTTTCAGTAGCATACTACGGATATTTAAAAAATGCCAAAATGTACTTTGCAGCCCAGCTAAAGCCAAAGCTTAGCCAGCCAATCAGAGCAGTCCGATGGCCTCCCTTGTGGTGTCCCGCCGCGCCCTGCAATTGGCGCTGGCCGGCGCCGGTGTCTCCGCCGCTCTGCTGGCGCTCTACCTGCGCTGGCGGGCCGCGCGGCGCCAGCAAACCCGGCGCGACCTGGCCGGCGCTGTCGGCGGCCTCGCGCTGGACTATCCGCCCAGCAACGGCTGCTGCGCCTGTGCCTGCCACCAAGCCGTCGCCTCGATGTCCGGAGCTCCGGCCGCCGCGCTGCCCGCCGCTCCAGCCAGCAGCAGTCGGCGAAGCCGTGTCGGCGGCGGGTCGCGCAGCAAGCGGGGCAGCATCCGCAGCGGCGTCGCCGGCAGCCACCGGCGGCTTCGGCTTGACGAAATCGACGACGCCGTCCCCTGTACCGACAGCGGCGGCGGCGACGGGGCCCGCTCGGGCATCGAGGCGCTGCACCGGGTCATCACCGACCTGGAGACCTCGCTGGAGAGCTTCGACGGCCTGGGCGACGTCCGAGGCGGCGCGGCCAGCGAGTCAGAGCTGCTGACGGAGCTGCGGCAGCTGCTGGAGACCGCCTACAGCATCCGGGAGCGGGCCAAGCAGCGGGCGCTTGACGTCGATGAGGCCTACCTGCCGTCCACCGACGTCAGCGACGAAGACGGTGACAGCGACGCGGACTCGTTTGTCAGCGCGCTGGAGCAGCTGGACATCAGCGACCTGGACGATCAGGTTGGTGTTGAAGTACTTGGTGTACTTGCAGAGCATTGGCCACTCCCATTCGGATAGATCTTGAGGTTGGCAGAGTTCTGGCAGAGTTCTGAGAAATACCCCATGGGTCTTGAGAAATACGCCATAGATCCTGAGAAATGCCCCATGGATCCTGAGAAATACCCATGGATCCTGAGAAATACCCTAAGCATCCTGAGAAATACCTAAGCATTCTAGGAAATACCCTAAGCATTCTAGGAAATACCCTAAGCATTCTAGGAAATACCCTAAGCATTCTAAGAAATGCACTAAGCATTCTGGGAAATACCGTAAGCATTCTGAGAAATACCCTACGCATCTTTAGAAATACCCCGTGTATACTGAGAAATACCCATGCACAATAAAATATGACGTATACCCATGTATTCTAAGTATACTTTATTCCTGATGTATTCTAAGAAAGCTCCACAAACGTCCGGACTCCTCTAGAAGCGCCAGGCAAGCGACAATGCCCACCTTTACCGGGCGGCCCTGCTGGAGCTGGAGCACGGCTCCGTGCCGTTTAGAAAGCTGCGCACAGTTAATCTGGGCTGCTCAACTGACACCGAGTACCTGGCCCGGCTGCACTGCATCCGCCTGGCTATGGACCAGCTCATGGCCGACAGGTAAGCCGCACACTAATTTGCTGCCGAGGCATTTGGTACTGACTATTACTGATATAGTTGCTCCTGCCGTTTGGCATCCAGTGGGCGCCCACCCTCTGATCCTCTGTGGGCAGCCACCCGCCCACCCTCCGATCCTCCAGTGGGCAGCCACCCGCCCACCCTCCGATCCTCCAGTGGGCTGCCACCCGCCCACCCTCCGATCCTCCAGTGGGCTGCCACCCGCCCACCCTCCGATCCTCCAGTGGGCAGCCACCCGCCCACCCTCCGATCCTCCAGTGGGCTGCCACCCGCCCACCCTTCGGATCCTTCAGCGGGCTTGCTGCTACACTTTACATAATCCTACCGTCGCAACTTTGACAAAATTAAACAAGAAAAATGTGCACTAATCCTACTTGAAGTAGCATCTATCCTACTCACCAAATTACTATTTAAACTCGCCTCCAGGGCCAGCGCCAACTGGTTCCGCGTGACGGGCCGCGAGCTGGGCGCCCTGCTGCTGGACCGCCTGGGCTGCGATGTGCAGCCGTTCGAGGCGGCCTACCGCGACTTGCTGCAGTTCCTGGACTCCCCCGACGCCCCGGACGCAATCCGGCGCGACCTGGAGCCGAGAGGCGTCCGCGTCTTCGGCCTCTACGATATCGCCTTCGACTACATGCTGCTGGACGCCTTCGAGGAGCTGGCCAGCCCGCCGCCCTCCATCGTGTCGGTGCTGCAGAACCGCTGGCTGTCGGCCGGGTTCAAGCGCACCGCCCTGGACAGCACGGTGTGGACTCTGGTGCTGGCCAAGCGGAAAATGCTGGGCGGTGCTCGCGGCTTCTACCATTTCTACGGCCTGGTGGCCAGCCTGGGCCCCGCCCTGGCCTGGGGCTTCCTCGGCCCCGACCAGCGAGCCAACCGAATCTGCGAGGCGCTCCGCAGCACCGCCACGCAGTTCGCGGAGGATCTGTTCAGCCCCAAGCAGGTGCGCTTCACCACCGTTGAAGAGCTGGCGGCGGACGTCTTGACCTGCGCGCAGCGGTCTGTGCGACTGATGTGCGACCGTCTGGCCGCTTGCGACTGAGTTTCCCCTTCCTGTGTTTTAGTCCGCGTCATTTTCCTTTGTGTTCTCCTGTTTCTGAGTCTTTCTCTCTGCTGTCTCTGTTGATTCTTCTGTTCTGGTATTGAATTGCATGCTGCTGTTTGTTAGAATGCTGAATCTCTGCACAGGAATAATGCCTGCTTAGTCCTGAACCCCAATGCTGCATGCTGAATCCCTAATGCTGTATGCTGAATCCCCAATGCTGTATGCTGAATGCTGTATGCTGAATCCCTAATGCTGCATGCTGAATCCCTAATGCTGTATGCTGAATCCCTAATGCTGCATGCTGAATCCCTAATGCTGCATGCTGAATCCCTAATGCTGAGTGCTGAATCCCTAATGCTGTATGCTGAATCCCTAATGCTGTATGCTGAATCCCTAATGCTGTATGCTGAATCCCTAATGCTGTATGCTTAATCCCTAATGCTGTATGCTGAATCCCTAATGCTGTATGCTGAATCCCTAATGCTGTATGCTGAATCCATAATGCTGTATGCTGAATCCCTAATGCTGTATGCTGAATCCCTAATGCTGATTCCTCTCTGAAATTAGCTTCATCGTGAACTTTATCTAGTGACCAGCTGTTGGTCGCAGCTCTTGCGGCTGATCGTCATTTTGCGTTAAAAATATGGTAAACTTAGCTAGTTTTCAATGCCTACAAATTCATATTCATGCCTGTGTGCGGCCGTGCACTCTTTACACTCGTAGTTTGAGATATTTGCAGTTGCCATGCAGCTAAATGAGGTTTTATATTGCATCATTCCGTTATTAGTATGTACTGGAGAGCTCGGTTTTCATTCATTAATGTTTCTTAAATTCTTTCATTATTTATTTATTCGACCTGTCTGGACCGATGCGGCACTGCTGGCCTTTCTTTCGCTTATGAGTTCTTCCTGCCTGTGCAAATCTGAGGCACTGAGCTCCTTTCATTGACCGCAGTTTCGTTGTTTTTCGCTCCCTTAGTTCGAGTGAGAGCCGCGCGACCTTCGCATGCTGATGCGTAGAACCAAATAAATATAGCAGTCTCTGGGTCAGCGTCTTCTGACCAATACGATTAATGTGATATGCATTTATAGATCTCTTCTGCGGCTTCACTTCTTTGTCGGACTCACAGATATACTACCATATATCTTGACATGTCACTCGCAAAAAATGCGCTTGATCTACTTGCTTTAGTAGCAGAGTTGGCGTTTTTGGCCTTTATAATGATATGATACAATTACAAGATATTTAAAGTTCATAAAGCTGCAACAATCGCCTCTGGCTTTCTACACGCAAACCCATTAAATCAGCTTCTTAATCCTGATTTACCGACTGCAGACTGCCTCAGACTCGAAATTGTTTAAAAAACAAATCAATTCTCGGGAAAGTCCCTTGAAAATGCCAAATCCAGTGCGTGTGTGCGAGTTAGCGAGCCCCAGCCAGGTCAATAAACAGGTTTTCCTCTTGCTCGCTTGTGTCTGAGTTTGACCTCTTCCTTTCTGCTGTCTCATTGGCTGAGCTAGATTGGGCCTGCCTTCCCCCTTAGAGTGAGTTTTGTTCGTCTTACTTAGCCCTCTCTCCTTGCTTCTCTCTCATTGGCTGAGCTAGATTGGGCCTGCCTGCCCCCCTTAGAGTGAGTTTTGTTCGTCTTACTTAGCCCTCTCTCCTTGCTGCTCTCTCATTGGCTGAGCTAGATTGGGCCTGCCTGCCCCCTAGGCGTTCACTTGTATACATCGAGTTAGTCGTTCAATTCATACTTAACCCCATCTGCTCTTGAGGCCGCAATTCCCGAGGAAGGAAAGGAAATTTTAGCTGTCGTTAAATTAAAGTGACACTGTGCAGAAAAACTACTGACAGAGTAGACGCTGTAGTGGTTCACAATTTTAATTGCGAGTGACATGTAGTTATTCTGGTATCTGTGGCCAGACTCGACAATTTAATTAAGAGATAGACGTCAAACAAGAAAGTAGCTTACCTGTCTGTAATCAGCATTAATCAAAACTTTATTGAATAACTAAAATGTGTCACATTTAATATTTTGTATTCAAATCTAGTCGTAGGAGGGCACTACTTGGAATCTCATAATTGATAGCCTGGAAAGTATAGAATAGCAACTATCATGGGGGGTCAGAGTGTGTTCGGCGGGGAGGGTCAATTGTGATTTAGTTGTTAGCATTCACGCGAAAGCTGGTTGCGAGTTTGTTAATAGATATTGTTCGCCCTTTCATGGTCCGCTGCACGGCTGGCATTGGCAGGACTTGGCTGTGCGGAAGTTCCTCGTGTGCACTGACTGGTCGGGGCACGTCAGCTTGATGGGCCTGCTCAGAGTGCTCACCGCTTGGCAGCAGTAGTGCGAGCTGCCCTGGTTCAGGTACAGGTCCTGCACCCACTCCGCCATTGAGGGCTGGCAGTAGCCGGAGCAGTATTGAAGATCTTCAACCACTTCCCGATTCTCGCATTCGGCCTTGTTCACTTTGGCCTTGAAGATGCCGATTGTGCTCAGCAGGGGCGAGTAGGTCTTGAGTGTACAGTTCGTGCAGTCGTCCATTGCTGAGGGTGCGGTTTGTGGAGAAAATAAAGTTTCACGTAAACAAGTACGAGCGTGTCAAGTTGATAGGCCTCTGGACCGTCAAGATATTCAACGATTTTGACAGGTCGGATTGTTCCCATAAGCGCCAGTGTACTCAATACACCCCTGTGCGCCAATCAGCTAAGCGCCTGAGTGAGGCCTTGCCAAGCTTCAAGATTTCATCAGCACGTCCATTACATGTGTCTCTGCACCAGCTCTGACTTCGTTGGTCACAAGCCTTCCCCCAGGTGGAGCTTCTGGACCTTCAACAGGTGGCACCTCGTGACTGGACACCCTATTGCAAATTTCTCTGATGTCTCTGATCAAGTCTTGGCAGCTAAGCCACATCAAACGGCTTATTATTATCATCAATATTGATAGGCTATTTACTCGCAGTTTCCTTGCGGCAGCTACACTACAAGTTCAGAGTCCGATAAAGCCATCAGTAACTTACATGGCAGGCGGCACGACTCGCAGCACTCGTCTGGCTTGGGCTTCTCGCCCGGCCTGCAGGGCTGCACTTGCGGGCACTTGATCTGCTTCTCCTGGACCCGCAGTTCGCCGTTGGGCAGCTTGGCGCACTCGGACTCGTAGCATTTCTCATGCGACGGAATTTTCTCACCGATGGCGACCTCGGTTCCGTTAATGATGCAGCACCTGTGCGTGTCCACCTCGATCACTCGGTTGTAGTAGTCCTTGTCATCCGGGTTCCGCTCGCACCGAACTCCGCGGCAGTTGCTCAGCCAGTGAGTCTCGCCTTCATTCAGGTAGATCGACTTGCCCTGGACGTTAATCTCGCAGCGGCATTTCTCCACGTGGGGGCAGCACTCACCGGGCTGGGCGCGCGACTGGACAGCGCACTCAAAGTCACGGACAGGCGGACAGGCGGTGTCTTTGCACACGAGCTCCGGCTCCTGGCCAGACCTCTCGTAGCAAATGCAAACGCGGCACTTGCCCTCCTTGCGGACGTCGCCGATTTCGAGTTCAATCTGTATCAGGTCTGTTGGCCGGTTGGCGTCTCTGTAGACATTCTCGGTCTGGTTGCTGAGGTAGACACAGACGCCTCGAGGCCCAGTTGTCGTCAGGGACGGTTCCTTGCTTGTGGTAAAGATTGCGCTGGTGGTGGCGCTGCTGCCGCTGACGGTGGTGCTGCCACCGGCTGTGGTGCTGCCGCTGGATGTGGTGCTGCCGCCGGCTGTGGTGCTGCCGCCGGCTGTGGGGCTGCCGCCGGCTGTGGTGCTGCCGCCGGCTGTGGTGCTGCCGCTGACGGTGGTGCTGCCGCTGACGGTGGTGCTGCCACCGACTGTGGTGCTGCCACCGACTGTGGTGCTGCCGCTGGCTGTGGTGCTGCCGCCGGCTGTAGTGCCTTCTTCGCACTCGCACTCGCAACTCGGTGGGCCCGAGCTAATCAGCTGCTTTCCGGGCGGACAGCTTGGGCAAACAAATGGGGTGCAATGGTAGATGCCGTTGCTGATGCAGGTGCACAGCTGACAGTCCGAAGTCTTAATCACGTGACCAGGCTGCAAGACAATATCGTTTCATTAAGTTTTGTTGCCTAGTACTCAACTTTGTATGCATGAAATGTTCCAAGGCCGTAGCACCTATACTACATGTACACTAAAGAAATTGTGCTCGAGACTAACTCAGGAATTGTACCCATTTGTACTGCACAAAGCGCTAACCTTGATCCTGCGGCCCTCAATAATGCATGGGCACTCTTCAACGCAGCTCAGACCGTCGCACATGAGAGGCGCGGGGCACCGGGCGGGGCACAGCGAAGTGTCGTTCACGCCCGGGCAGACGCCCGGCGGTGGCGTGGACCATGTCGGTGGCGTCGGCCTCTCCTTCGTCGTGGCCGTTTCTCCAGCTGAAACAATCAGATTAGATGAGTTCGTCTGGAGACCATGACCCCATTTGGTTGTGTGCTTCTTCTATACGGTTTATATACGAGTTTCAGCCTCAGCTAAAGCTTGCGCGTTTACGTTTTCATGTACTGTACATGTAGCTCGTAGTTGTCTTGTAATTCCCAGTTCACATCTCAATCCACTGCAGTGTATCGAAATGAATTGCCCAATCGATAATATTGTATGAACAGACTTGACAAACAAAGAAAGTTTTGTTAAAATCGAACGTAAAGACTTTTTAGGACTGTAGGCACTATAAGAGCTTTAAGGTAGCGACATAGGCTTAGCAGAGGATGTACAGCTCAAGAAAAAAACACTATGAAAGAACAGCATATACAGGCTCCTTACTTTCTTCCTTATTCTTCGTGACTGAAACGAATTAGGAAAGGTAGCAATTTGTTAATTTAAAAAACATTAATAAAGCAATATTACGCTCGTATTTCCCTATCGAAATATGAGCTTACCGATTGTAGTTTCCTGTGTTACCGTCCTTGGGCTCTGCGTTCTTGTTGATACGGACGGCGTCTGCGTTTCTGAAACAAACGATAGAATTGTTGACAAAAGTGCCAATTAGTTCGTACCAGTAGTTGCACTGAGAAAAATCAGGTGGTGCAGTACATACCGAAGCACTCGCAGAAGTAGCGGACCTCGTAGTCAAGGCACTTGGTCGGGTACTGGTGCTCGTTCTTGCACACAAGGCCCTGGTTCACATCGCAGATGAGCTCCTGAGGAATGTCGGTGACGTCCTTCTTGCTGTCGGAGTCTCTGCACTGGATGCTGATTGGCTGCGGACAGAATCCGGGCCAGCGGTCTCTGGCCTTGTCGATGGTCTCGATGTCGCCCTCACCGGTAGACGGGTTGTCCAGGTTGATCCAGTCGGTCCACTCCTCACAGACGGTAGAAGTTCCGGGCGTTGCAGAAGGCGTGTACGGCGACGGAGTTCGTGGGCTCGGAGTTTCCGGTGCTTCAGACGGAGTTCTCGGGCTCGGAGTCTCTGGAGATTGAGACGGAGTTCTCGGACTCGGAGTCTCTGGAGACTGAGACGGAGTTCTCGGGCTCGGAGTCTCTGGAGACTGAGACGGAGTTCTCGGACTCGGAGTCTCTGGAGACTGAGACGGAGTTCTCGGGCTCGGAGTCTCTGGAGACTGAGACGGAGTTCTTGGGCTCGGAGTCTCTGGAGACTGAGACGGAGTTCTCGGACTTGGAGTCTCTGGCGACTGAGGCGGAGTTCTTGGGCTTGGAGTCTCTGGAGACTGAGACGGAGTTCTCGGGCTCGGAGTCTCTGGAGACTGAGACGGAGTTCGAGGGCTCGGAGTCTCTGGAGACTGAGACGGAGTTCTCGGGCTCGGAGTCTCTGGAGACTGAGACGGAGTTCGAGGGCTCGGAGTCCTTGTTGATTCGGAAGGAGTCTGCGTCTCTGAAGTTAAAATTTCTTGTGTTTGTTAACTTTCCAACGTACGAGTACGAGCGTATGTAGCTTTGTACTGTAGAAACTATCAACTGTATCTCAATGAAATACCACCCTTCAATGCAGAAACTTTTACTGCTTGGGAAAGCTTATACTCGTATATATCTTTATTTAGTTTATATATGTACTCGTATATTACTTTAAAAACAAAGTCTTTCACTGAAGAGGAAAATATTTCTACGAAGTTAAAATCTTTCCTTTTCGAGTTTTTACGGGTAGTAGGTATTTAATTTCAGTGATAAGCTGGAAAATTATTAACTCTCTCCTTCTAGGTAAGCCTCCATTCGATAGTAGAACACAAAATTACTTTTATCTAAGCAAGGTAAATTAACTGTTTGAATATAGGAAATTATACGTAGTTTTTATAAATTTAACCAAACTCTTCTGCGCAACGCGCAGTCGAATAGGTTTACGCTCTTAGAACCAATCTTTTTGAAGGAGAGTGACGATAAAGTCTGAGAAACAGATTACAAAAATGTTCCAGATAGCCTTGAAGCCAAGAGAAACTTACCAAAGCACTCGCAGAAGTAGCGGACCTCGAAGTCAAGACACTTGGTCGGGTACTGGTGCTCGTTCTTGCACACAAGGCCCTGGTTCACATCGCAGATGAGCTCCTGAGGAATGTCGGTGACGTCCTTCTTGCTGTCGGAGTCTCTGCACTGGATGCTGATTGGCTGCGGACAGAATCCGGGCCAGCGGTCTCTGGCCTTGTCGATGGTCTCGATGTCGCCCTCACCGGTAGACGGGTTGTCCAGGTTGATCCAGTCGGTCCACTCCTCACAGACGGTAGAAGTTCCGGGCGTTGCAGAAGGCGTGTACGGCGACGGAGTTCTTGGGCTCGGAGTCTCTGGAGACTGAGACGGAGTTCTTGGGCTCGGAGTCTCTGGAGACTGAGACGGAGTTCTCGGGCTCGGAGTCTCTGGAGACTGAGACGGAGTTCTCGGGCTCGGAGTCTCTGGCGACTCAGACGGAGTTCGAGGGCTCGGAGTCTCTGGCGACTGAGACGGAGTTCTCGGGCTCGGAGTCTCTGGAGACTGAGACGGAGTTCTCGGGCTCGGAGTCTCTGGAGACTGAGACGGAGTTCGAGGGCTCGGAGTCCTTGTTGATTCGGAAGGAGTCTGCGTCTCTGAAATTCAAATTTCTTTTGCTTGGTAAACATTTCATCTTATGTAGCTTTGTACACTTGAAATTACGAATATCAGGTGTTGTGTTTTCAAACGACCTCGCTGGCCTTTAATGCATACTTACGTCGTAGTCACTCGTAAAACAGCTTTCTACTTTCAGTTCAGTAGCAAAGAAGAATGCATAAGCTATTTTACGTAAATAAAGGCCAGTAAAATGACTTTGATAAGTTAGGAAGCCCAAGCTTGCAGGCGTAAACAACTTGCTGATTGGTTAAGCAGTAATGTGCATCAGCCAGTCCAACTGAAATGTACATGCCAGCTTTAGGCTGGAATTCCAAGAAAGGCAATAAAAATTGGGGTGGGCGTGGCGGAGGGTAGTGTGGAAAAGCGCGGTTAGAGGGTTTAAGCTGGGGGTAATAGTCAGTTAATGAGCCTTGGCTTTAAAAATACATTAATATGTTTCTATTTAACTTACTACTGAACTGAAAGTAGCTTACACGCAAGTGTGCTGAGTGGCCCATCTAGGTATTCTAATTATCTGCGGTTTTTTCTAAGCAAAAATGAAAAAAATTGCAAGTAGAATACGAGTAATTTCTACTAAGCTAAATTCAATGCTATGCATGTAATTGTCAATTACTGATATGTTCTGATTTAATAAGCAGATTCACCTTCCACGTATGGAATATTCTAGAATGCTTCTTAATATTGAACAGCTCTTGTCTATTGCTGAATTCCCCGCAGATAGTCGCTTGAAGAGCAAATTAAACTGCAATACGCTTTTCAACTCTCTTGTTTCGACTCGATCCAAATACATAACTCTGCTGTTAACTGTTTACAAACACAGCTTATCCTAATAATCTGTACGTGCCTCTACCTAAGAATAACACCTAACTCTGATGTGCAACGCGCAATGCAGTCAAATAGGTGTAGAACGATGAGGCAAGAGGAGCCGATCATAAAAATATTAAGATATTACCAAGCCGGAGAGAAACCTACCGAAGCACTCGCAGAAGTAGCGGACCTCGTAGTCAAGGCACTTGGTCGGGTACTGGTGCTCGTTCTTGCACACAAGGCCCTGGTTCACATCGCAGATGAGCTCCTGAGGAATGTCGGTGACGTCCTTCTTGCTGTCGGAGTCTCTGCACTGGATGCTGATTGGCTGCGGACAGAATCCGGGCCAGCGGTCTCTGGCCTTGTCGATGGTCTCAATGTCGCCCTCACCGGTAGACGGGTTGTCGAGGTTGATCCAGTCGGTCCACTCCTCACAGACGGTAGAAGTTCCGGGCGTTGCAGAAGGCGTGTACGGCGACGGAGTTCGTGGGCTCGGAGTCTCTGGAGACTGAGACGGAGTTCTCGGACTCGGAGTCTCTGGCGACTGAGACGGAGTTCGTGGGCTCGGAGTCTCTGGCGACTGAGACGGAGTTCGTGGGCTCGGAGTCTCTGGCGACTGAGACGGAGTTCTCGGGCTCGGATTCTCTGGAGACTGAGACGGAGTTCTCGGGCTCGGAGTCTCTGGAGACTGAGACGGAGTTCGTGGGCTCGGAGTCTCTGGCGACTGAGACGGAGTTCTCGGACTCGGAGTCTCTGGCGACTGAGACGGAGTTCTCGGGCTCGGAGTCTCTGGAGACTGAGACGGAGTTCTCGGGCTCGGAGTCTCTGGAGACTGAGACGGAGTTCTCGGGCTCGGAGTCTCTGGAGACTGAGACGGAGTTCTCGGGCTCGGAGTCTCTGGAGATTGAGACGGAGTTCTCGGGCTCGGAGTCTCTGGAGATTGAGACGGAGTTCTCGGGCTCGGAGTTTCCGGTGCTTCAGACGGAGTTCTCGGGCTCGGAGTCTCTGGAGACTGAGACGGAGTTCGTGGGCTCGGAGTCTCTGGCGACTGAGACGGAGTTCTCGGACTCGGAGTCTCTGGCGACTGAGACGGAGTTCTCGGGCTCGGAGTCTCTGGAGACTGAGACGGAGTTCTCGGGCTCGGAGTCTCTGGAGACTGAGACGGAGTTCTCGGGCTCGGAGTCTCTGGAGACTGAGACGGAGTTCTCGGGCTCGGAGTCTCTGGAGATTGAGACGGAGTTCTCGGGCTCGGAGTCTCTGGAGATTGAGACGGAGTTCTCGGGCTCGGAGTTTCCGGTGCTTCAGACGGAGTTCTCGGGCTCGGAGTCTCTGGAGACTGAGACGGAGTTCGTGGGCTCGGAGTCTCTGGCGACTGAGACGGAGTTCTCGGACTCGGAGTCTCTGGCGACTGAGACGGAGTTCTCGGGCTCGGAGTCTCTGGAGACTGAGACGGAGTTCTCGGGCTCGGAGTCTCTGGAGACTGAGACGGAGTTCTCGGGCTCAGAGTCTCTGGAGACTGAGACGGAGTTCTCGGGCTCGGAGTCTCTGGAGACTGAGACGGAGTTCTCGGGCTCGGAGTCTCTGGAGATTGAGACGGAGTTCTCGGGCTCGGAGTCTCTGGAGATTGAGACGGAGTTCTCGGGCTCGGAGTTTCCGGTGCTTCAGACGGAGTTCTCGGGCTCGGAGTTTCCGGTGCTTCAGACGGAGTTCTCGGGCTCGGAGTTTCCGGTGACTGAGACGGTGATGATGAAATATCTTTTTCTGAAAATTTTAAAGTATTGTTGGGCCTTAAAATTTACCCGATCATTACGAGTATGTAACTTTGTAATATGTTTAACTTAGATTTTTAATCAGAATATTTACTCATATTTGCTATTGAATCTATTTTTGTGATTACTTTCAAGAAGGATTAGAAGTAGAATATTACGCGGTATTTTTTCTTGGCTTGGCGTTCATAACGAAGCTGCCCAGTTCAGCTCATGTAAATTTCAAGGTGTTCTCGCAGCAATCTTTTGGAGGAACTCTAATCTACAAGATTGGAGCCCAATGCGAGGCTTCATCTGTATTGGAACCTGATGTTTGTGAATCTAGTCAGATCTAATTCACGGTATTTAGAAGTGCGCCTCACAGATGATGTATTAACTGGATTAATCACTTCACAAATCATATTTTACAGGTACTTTAATCATTTTTTTTCTTAATAAACTGTAGAAAGCCCTCTAAAACCTTTAGAAACTTGGAGAACTGTAGAAATTTTAGTCTTTAAAAGGCCCAGTTGAACAGGCAGGCCTGTGCCAGCCCATGAACAGGCAGGCCTGTGCCAGCCCATGAACAGGCAGGCCTGTGCCAGCCCATGAACAGGCAGGCCTGTGCCAGCCCATGAACAGGCAGGCCTGTGCCAGCCCATGAACAGGCAGGCCTGTGCCAGCCCATGAACAGGCAGGCGTGTGCCAGCCCATGAACAGGCAGGCGTGTGCCAGCCCATGAACAGGCAGGCCTGTGCCAGCCCATGAACAGGCAGGCCTGTGCCAGCCCATGAACAGGCAGACCTGTGCCAGCCCATGATCAGGCAGACCTGTGCCAACCCATGAACAGGCGAGTGCCAGCCCATGAACAGACAGGCCTGTGCCAGCCCATGATCAGGCAGGCGTGTGCCAGCCCATGAACAGGCAGGCGTGTGCCAGCCCATGAACAGGCAGGCCTGTGCCAGCCCATGAACAGGCAGGCCTGTGCCAGCCCATGAACAGGCAGACCTGTGCCAGCCCATGATCAGGCAGACCTGTGCCAACCCATGAACAGGCGAGTGCCAGCCCATGAACAGACAGGCCTGTGCCAGCCCATGATCAGGCAGGCGTGTGCCAGCCCATGAACAGACAGGCCTGTGCCAGCCCATGATCAGGCAGGCCTGTGCCAACCTATGAACAGGCGTGTGCCAGCCCATGAACAGACAGGCCTGTGCCAGCCCATGATCAGGCAGGCCTGTGCCAGCCCATGATCAGGCAGGCGTGTGCCAGCCCATGATCAGGCAGGCGTGTGCCAGCCCATGAACAGGCAGGCGTGTGCCAGCCCATGAACAGGCAGGCCTGTGCCAGCCCATGAACAGGCAGGCGTGTGCCAGCCCATGATCAGGCAGGCGTGTGCCAGCCCATGAACAGGCAGGCGTGTGCCAGCCCATGAACAGGCAGGCCTGTGCCAGCCCATGAACAGGCAGGCCTGTGCCAGCCCATGAACAGGCAGGCCTGTGCCAGCCCATGATCAGGCAGACGTGTGCCAGCCCATGAACAGACAGGCCTGTGCCAGCCCATGATCAGGCAGGCCTGTGCCAACCTATGAACAGGCGTGTGCCAGCCCATGAACAGACAGGCCTGTGCCAGCCCATGATCAGGCAGGCCTGTGCCAGCCCATGATCAGGCAGGCGTGTGCCAGCCCATGATCAGACAGGCGTGTGCCAGCCCATGAACAGGCAGGCGTGTGCCAGCCCATGAACAGGCAGGCCTGTGCCAGCCCATGAACAGGCAGGCGTGTGCCAGCCCATGATCAGGCAGGCGTGTGCCAGCCCATGAACAGGCAGGCGTGTGCCAGCCCATGAACAGGCAGGCCTGTGCCAGCCCATGAACAGGCAGGCCTGTGCCAGCCCATGATCAGGCAGGCCTGTGCCAGCCCATGATCAGGCAGACGTGTGCCAGCCCATGAACAGGCAGGCCTGTGCCAGCCCATGAACAGGCAGGCCTGTGCCAGCCCATGATCAGGCAGGCCTGTGCCAGCCCATGAACAGGCAGGCCTGTGCCAGCCCATGAACAGGCAGGCCTGTGCCAGCCCATGAACAGGCGAGTGCCAGCCCATGAACAGACAGGCCTGTGCCAGCCCATGAACAGGCAGGCCTGTGCCAGCCCATGATCAGGCAGGCGTGTGCCAGCCCATGAACAGGCAGGCCTGTGCCAGCCCATGAACAGGCAGGCCTGTGCCAGCCCATGAACAGGCAGGCCTGTGCCAGCCCATGAACAGGCAGGCCTGTGCCAGCCCATGATCAGGCAGGCGTGTGCCAGCCCATGAACAGGCAGGCCTGTGCCAGCCCATGAACAGGCAGGCCTGTGCCAGCCCATGAACAGGCAGGCCTGTGCCA
Source organism: Macrostomum lignano (assembly GCA_002269645.1). Classification (NCBI taxonomy): domain Eukaryota; kingdom Metazoa; phylum Platyhelminthes; family Macrostomidae; genus Macrostomum; species Macrostomum lignano. Next base: position 95,764 of record NIVC01001867.1, on the reverse strand, counting down.
GCCCATGAACAGGCAGGCCTGTGCCAGCCCATGATCAGGCAGGCCTGTGCCAGCCCATGATCAGGCAGGCGTGTGCCAGCCCATGAACAGGCAGGCGTGTGCCAGCCCATGATCAGACAGGCCTGTGCCAGCCCATGAACAGGCAGGCCTGTGCCAGCCCATGAACAGGCAGGCGTGTGCCAGCCCATGAACAGGCAGGCCTGTGCCAGCCCATGAACAGGCAGGCCTGTGCCAGCCCATGAACAGGCAGGCGTGTGCCAGCCCATGAACAGGCAGGCCTGTGCCAGCCCATGAACAGGCAGGCCTGTGCCAGCCCATGAACAGGCAGGCCTGTGCCAGCCCATGAACAGGCAGGCCTGTGCCAGCCCATGAACAGGCAGGCCTGTGCCAGCCCATGAACAGGCAGGCCTGTGCCAGCCCATGATCAGGCAGGCGTGTGCCAGCCCATGAACAGGCAGGCGTGTGCCAGCCCATGATCAGACAGGCCTGTGCCAGCCCATGAACAGGCAGGCCTGTGCCAGCCCATGAACAGGCAGGCGTGTGCCAGCCCATGAACAGGCAGGCCTGTGCCAGCCCATGAACAGGCAGGCCTGTGCCAGCCCATGAACAGGCAGGCCTGTGCCAGCCCATGAACAGGCAGGCCTGTGCCAGCCCATGAACAGGCAGGCCTGTGCCAGCCCATGAACAGGCAGGCCTGTGCCAGCCCATGAACAGGCAGGCCTGTGCCAGCCCATGATCAGGCAGGCGTGTGCCAGCCCATGAACAGGCAGGCGTGTGCCAGCCCATGAACAGGCAGGCGTGTGCCAGCCCATGATCAGACAGGCCTGTGCCAGCCCATGAACAGGCAGGCCTGTGCCAGCCCATGAACAGGCAGGCGTGTGCCAGCCCATGAACAGGCAGGCGTGTGCCAGCCCATGAACAGGCAGGCCTGTGCCAGCCCATGAACAGGCAGGCCTGTGCCAGCCCATGAACAGGCAGGCGTGTGCCAGCCCATGAACAGGCAGGCCTGTGCCAGCCCATGAACAGGCAGGCCTGTGCCAGCCCATGATCAGGCAGGCCTGTGCCAGCCCATGATCAGGCAGGCGTGTGCCAGCCCATGAACAGGCAGGCGTGTGCCAGCCCATGAACAGGCAGGCCTGTGCCAGCCCATGAACAGGCAGGCCTGTGCCAGCCCATGAACAGGCAGGCCTGTGCCAGCCCATGAACAGGCAGGCCTGTGCCAGCCCATGATCAGGCAGGCGTGTGCCAGCCCATGAACAGGCAGGCCTGTGCCAGCCCATGAACAGGCAGGCCTGTGCCAGCCAATGAACAGGCAGGCCTGTGCCAGCCCATGAACAGGCAGGCCTGTGCCAGCCCATGAACAGGCAGGCCTGTGCCAGCCCATGAACAGGCAGGCGTGTGCCAGCCCATGAACAGGCAGGCCTGTGCCAGCCCATGAACAGGCAGGCCTGTGCCAGCCCATGAACAGGCAGGCCTGTGCCAGCCCATGAACAGGCAGGCCTGTGCCAGCCCATGAACAAGCAGGCCTGTGCCAGCCCATGAACAGGCAGGCCTGTGCCAGCCCATGAACAGGCAGGCCTGTGCCAGCCCATGATCAGGCAGGCCTGTGCCAGCCCATGATCAGGCAGGCGTGTGCCAGCCCATGAACAGGCAGGCGTGTGCCAGCCCATGATCAGACAGGCCTGTGCCAGCCCATGAACAGGCAGGCCTGTGCCAGCCCATGAACAGGCAGGCGTGTGCCAGCCCATGAACAGGCAGGCCTGTGCCAGCCCATGAACAGGCAGGCCTGTGCCAGCCCATGAACAGGCAGGCCTGTGCCAGCCCATGAACAGGCAGGCCTGTGCCAGCCCATGAACAGGCAGGCCTGTGCCAGCCCATGAACAGGCAGGCCTGTGCCAGCCCATGATCAGGCAGGCGTGTGCCAGCCCATGAACAGGCAGGCCTGTGCCAGCCCATGAACAGGCAGGCCTGTGCCAGCCCATGAACAGGCAGGCCTGTGCCAGCCCATGAACAGGCAGGCCTGTGCCAGCCCATGAACAGGCAGGCGTGTGCCAGCCCATGAACAGGCAGGCCTGTGCCAGCCCATGAACAGGCAGGCCTGTGCCAGCCCATGAACAGGCAGGCCTGTGCCAGCCCATGATCAGGCAGGCGTGTGCCAGCCCATGAACAGGCAGGCCTGTGCCAGCCCATGAACAGGCAGGCCTGTGCCAGCCCATGAACAGGCAGGCCTGTGCCAGCCCATGAACAGGCAGGCCTGTGCCAGCCCATGAACAGGCAGGCCTGTGCCAGCCCATGAACAGGCAGGCCTGTGCCAGCCCATGAACAGGCAGGCCTGTGCCAGCCCATGAACAGGCAGGCCTGTGCCAGCCCATGAACAGGCAGGCCTGTGCCAGCCCATGATCAGGCAGGCGTGTGCCAGCCCATGAACAGGCAGGCCTGTGCCAGCCCATGAACAGGCAGGCCTGTGCCAGCCCATGAACAGGCAGGCCTGTGCCAGCCCATGAACAGGCAGGCCTGTGCCAGCCCATGAACAGGCAGGCCTGTGCCAGCCCATGAACAGGCAGGCCTGTGCCAGCCCATGAACAGGCAGGCCTGTGCCAGCCCATGAACAGGCAGGCCTGTGCCAGCCCATGATCAGGCAGGCCTGTGCCAGCCCATGAACAGGCAGGCCTGTGCCAGCCCATGATCAGGCAGGCGTGTGCCAGCCCATGAACAGGCAGGCCTGTGCCAGCCCATGAACAGGCAGGCCTGTGCCAGCCCATGATCAGGCAGGCGTGTGCCAGCCCATGAACAGGCAGGCCTGTGCCAGCCCATGATCAGGCAGGCGTGTGCCAGCCCATGAACAGGCAGGCCTGTGCCAGCCCATGATCAGGCAGGCCTGTGCCAGCCCATGCACACGCACGAGTTTCCTTCCTTCCAATTTAATTTTTACGCACTCGAGAGAAATTGTCTTTAAACATGCATGTTCTACTACTTATCCTATGAGTAGGGACAGATTTTGACCGCAGTGAAGAGGGGAGAGGGATTAATCTAAATTGACGCTCATATATTGTGGCTTGCCCGAATGTTATAACAAGAATGTTTTGGGTTTTTAATGAAATTTTATATGTGCTGCTCAAAACCTGAGCATTCAGTGAGACAATCAGCGCGCACAGAGCCTTGCCATGAGGCCGGCACTCTGTATATTACACTGCATGCTTATCTGATCAAATACTTGGTCGGTAAGTTAACTATAAAATACCTCTTTATCAGCCTTTGAAACGAGTAGATAAAAATATTTTGTCTACGCCTCTCTAATTGATAGCGACTCAGAGCGCTGTTGAACTGTAGCCAGAATGGTAAAAATTAATCAAGGTATTGTAATTGAGATTGGAGTTGAAAAAACACTGGTCGGAGTTGCAACTCTCAACACATTGGCACTGGTTGGACTCACCGTAGCAGTCGCAGTAGAATCGGATTTCATAGTCGTTGCAGTTGTTCGGGTACTGGTTCTCATTAATGCACAGCAGGCCGTGCTCCAGATCGCAGAGCAGCTCCTGAGACACCTGGTCAACTGAAATCTTGCTGCCTGCGTCTCTGCACTGGATTTTCATTGGCTTTGGACAGAAGTTCGGCCATTTGCGTCTGGCCTTCTCCATGGTCTCCACGTCGCCATGGCCTGTGCTGGGCCGGTCAAGGTTTATCCATGGGGTCCACTCCTCGCAGACGGATGTAGTTGGAGAGGGGCCTTCTCGCTCAGGTGTCGTGGTAAAACCAGTTAATCCAGTGGCTTTGGATGGTGAGCTCTCCTCTGGTGCTCTTGGCGATGTGGTGCTCTCCTCTGGTGCTCTTGGCGATGTGGTGCTCTCCTCTGGTGCTCTTGGCGATGTGGTGCTCTCCTCTGGTGCTCTTGGCGATGTGGTGCTCTCCTCTGGTGCTCTTGGCGATGTGGTGCTCTCCTCTGGTGCTCTTGGCGATGTGGTGCTTTCCTCTGGGATCCTTGAGGATGTAGAGCTCTCCTCTGGTACTCTTGAGGATGTAGAGCTATTTTCAGTTGGTCTGGTAGGTTGTGTGCGGAAATCTGTAAGGCGAGAATGATACAGATGAGTGTCTGTACCAGCAGTTCTTCCTCGTGCGATAGCTCTGTTGTTTTCACATCTACGAGCGTACAAAGCAGTACTATATTTTTAAAACGTCAAACTACGCAAAATGCAAAAAATGCTCACATAAAACCCACCAAAGTGTTCGCCGTGATTCAAACTCCTAAAAAGCTATACGTATCTGCAAAAATGCTTCTTTTCTCACATATTCGATTTTTTTGAAATTCTAATTTTTTCTTATACCGGTAAAGGCCCGCTTGGAATGAAGAGCAGCTGAAAAGAATTTCACTGAGGACAATTTCCCTCCGAGATATCAAAACCTTCAGACTTACAGCATGCAAACAAAAGTCGAGGATAAAACGTAAAAGCTTACCAAAGCACTCGCAGAAGTAGCGGACCTCGTAGTCAAGGCACTTGGTCGGGTACTGGTGCTCGTTCTTGCACACAAGGCCCTGGTTCACATCGCAGATGAGCTCCTGAGGAATGTCGGTGACGTCCTTCTTGCTGTCGGAGTCTCTGCACTGGATGCTGATTGGCTGAGGACAGAATCCGGGCCAGCGGTCTCTGGCCTTGTCGATGGTCTCGATGTCGCCCTCACCGGTAGACGGGTTGTCGAGGTTGATCCAGTCGGTCCACTCCTCACAGACGGTAGAAGTTCCGGGCGTTGCAGAAGGCGTGTATGGCGACGGAGTTCTCGGGCTCGGAGTCTCTGGAGACTGAGACGGAGTTCTCGGGCTCGGAGTCTCTGGAGACTGAGACGGAGTTCGTGGGCTCGGAGTCTCTGGAGACTGAGACGGAGTTCTTGGGCTCGGAGTCTCTGGAGACTGAGACGGAGTTCTCGGGCTCGGAGTTTCCGGTGCTTCAGACGGAGTTCTCGGGCTTGGAGTCTCTGGAGACTGAGACGGAGTTCTCGGACTCGGAGTCTCTGGAGACTGAGACGGAGTTCTTGGGCTCGGAGTCTCTGGAGACTGAGACGGAGTTCTTGGGCTTGGAGTCTCTGGCGACTGAGACGGAGTTCTCGGGCTCGGAGTCTCTGGAGACTGAGACGGAGTTCTCGGGCTCGGAGTCTCTGGAGACTGAGACGGAGTTCTCGGGCTCGGAGTTTCCGGTGCTTCAGACGGAGTTCTCGGGCTCGGAGTTTCCGGTGCTTCAGACGGAGTTCTCGGGCTCGGAGTTTCCGGTGCTTCAGACGGAGTTCTCGGGCTTGGAGTCTCTGGAGACTGAGACGGAGTTCTCGGACTCGGAGTCTCTGGAGACTGAGACGGAGTTCTTGGGCTCGGAGTCTCTGGAGACTGAGACGGAGTTCTTGGGCTCGGAGTCTCTGGCGACTGAGACGGAGTTCTCGGGCTCGGAGTCTCTGGAGACTGAGACGGAGTTCTCGGGCTCGGAGTCTCTGGAGACTGAGACGGAGTCCGAGGGCTCGGAGTCCTTGTTGATTCCGTAGGAGTCTGCGTTTCTGAAATGAAAATTTCCAAACATTCAATCCTGGTATATATATCCAGCGTCATACGAAGCAGTTAAATTTGTTTAAAATGGGGGCATAAAGGTGACCTCATCATCACAGCAAAACGAGTAGTGGCTGTGACAGTTTTTCGCGCAATTTTGGTAGCGCAAAATATTGCCTTGGTTTGTTGGCCCGACAGATTCTGTTAAATTTTGCTCCCAGTCTGCCGGACTTGCCGACTTTCTGTTCCTTCCCAGTAACTTGTGGGCATCGGTGGGTCGCGCTTGTTGGGAAACCAATCATCTGCTCTGGCAGTTTACTTTATCAGACAGCTGATGAAGCTGAATAAAATTTAAAGCTCAATTTAATTTGCTAAAGGTTTCAGGTCTATTAAATTTCTTTACCGCTGCACTGCTCCGCCCGAATGCTGGCAGTCAATAAAAAGTTTTAAAATTGTGCACGTAATGTGCGCTACGAGCGACAATGCGAGGTGTGAGAGCAAGTCGCAGTGCAATAAAACAAAGGGTGTCTTACAAGCGTAGTGTGGCTGTTACAACTAATTAACACAGGCCGAATGATACTTCAAAATCAGGGTAGTTATCGTCAAATTTTAGTTCAAACTGAACAAATGCTCACCGAAGCACTCGCAGAAGTAGCGGACCTCGAAGTCAAGGCACTTGGTCGGGTACTGGTGCTCGTTCTTGCACACAAGGCCCTGGTTCACATCGCAGATGAGCTCCTGAGGAATATCGGTGACGTCCTTCTTGCTGTCGGAGTCTCTGCACTGGATGCTGATTGGCTGAGGACAGAATCCGGGCCAGCGGTCTCTGGCCTTGTCGATGGTCTCGATGTCGCCCTCACCGGTAGACGGGTTGTCGAGGTTGATCCAGTCGGTCCACTCCTCACAGACGGTAGAAGTTCCAGGCGTTGCCGAAGGCGTGTACGGCGACGGAGTTCTTGGGCTCGGAGTCTCTGGAGACTGAGACGGAGTTCTCGGGCTCGGATTCTCTGGAGACTGAGACGGAGTTCTCGGACTCGGAGTCTCTGGAGACTGAGACGGAGTTCTCGGGCTCGGAGTCTCTGGAGACTGAGACGGAGTTCGTGGGCTTGATGCCTCATTTGGCGTTGACGAAATGCCTGGCTCGGAAGGCGTTGCAGGTATTGTTGAAGTAGCATTTCTGCAATGGGGCAAGTCTAGCAGGCAGGTCAAACTGATGTCAAACGCCGGACATTCATGAAACATTTGAAGCATCGGGTTGCAAGTAAAGCCATTGGTTTTGCTGCAGTCCACTCTAGCGTCGCTGCCATCTGTAGCGTCGCATTCCAAGTTTACAATATACTGGCAGTTCAACTTGCTTTTTCTAATCAAATCAGCAGCACTGTGAAAAATTCTTTCCCCATTGTTGAATACCCGGAATGTTGGCGCCGTTTGAATGCAAGGAACGGGAGTATCGGTAATCAGTCCCGGTGATGTTTTTGTGGGGCTGATTCCTGGCCAAGTAGTGCGCGTTTGAGCAGATGAGGATGGCTCCTGAGGCTCAGCTGTTGTACTGGACTCAGGCGTTGCTTGCGTTCTTTCTGAAGTCATAAAAGTTGCCGTCGCAGTTTGCGGTGTTGTCGAGGAGCCGTTGGGTGACGTGAATGGCGTACTTTCAGTACTTTGTGTTCCTTGTGAACTTCGTGTTGTCGCCACACTTTCTGTCTCTAAAAACGGCAGGAAGTCATTTTATAACATCAGGAATTTCTCTTATCTTATTTATTGAAAAACTCACACAAGATTTTAGCCACTGTTTTGCGGCGTTATACAATGCTTACTTTTACTCAAACTGCTACTTGTTTGAGCTATTGTCCTGGGATGCATGCATCAACAGCCTTCAGGTACAAACATTTATGGAAAAAATACTGAAACATTAGATCCCTGCATATGTTCAAAGTTAGTCCAACTAGACCCTCAGAGTAGTTACCGTTAACATAAAATATTAAATTGAGCCAACGTTCCGCTATTCAAAACATCATGCCGAATAAACGATTACTCACCGAAGCACTCGCAGAAGTAGCGGACCTCGAAGTCAAGGCACTTGGTCGGGTACTGGTGCTCGTTCTTGCACACAAGGCCCTGGTTCACATCGCAGATGAGCTCCTGAGGAATGTCGGTGACGTCCTTCTTGCTGTCGGAGTCTCTGCACTGAATGCTGATTGGCTGAGGACAGAATCCGGGCCAGCGGTCTCTGGCCTTGTCGATGGTCTCGATGTCGCCCTCACCGGTAGACGGGTTGTCGAGGTTGATCCAGTCGGTCCACTCCTCACAGACGGTAGAAGTTCCGGGCGTTGCAGAAGGTGTATATGGCCTCGTCCTATTGTTTTGTGGCGTGAAGGCTGTGGTGCTCGGCTCACAGCCAGGAATTATGACCTGCTCCACTGTGTTGTTGCGGCAGATTTTGTATTTGCACTCCTCAACGTCCCAGATTGTCCCTGGCGGCACTTCTCTTCCCTGGTCATCCATGCAGGGGCACTGTTTCTCTCTGACGCACTCATCCCTGCTTTTGTAGAAGCCATCCGGGCAGTCAATTGTCTTGCAGCCGGGAACGCAGTTGGAGGAGTTGCTGCTGCAGTAGCCGATCTCTTTCAGCTTGGAGTCGAAGTAGTGGCAGATGAGTGTGCATTTCATTGCGCAGTCGTCATAGTAACAGGATGTTGTGGGACTGATGCTGCTGCTAGCTGTTGTGGTCGGCAGCTCTGTCGGCGTGGATCTGGTTTCTAAAGCGAAATGATGTCAGAATTTGCTTAAAAAATTGTATTTATAGTCCAACTGCAGCCTTAATTTGAGCTTCACTCACCGCACTGGATGAGGTCCAACCTGACGCTGGCCGATCCGTAGAATCGCTTCGGGTGCAGCCGAATGCACTTTGCCGTGACCGTCTGCAAGTCTCTCGAGAAGTAGTTGGTCACGGCCGTGTTCTGATCTACGTTGGCGTCGAGTGGCTGGAGGGAAATATCAGGGCAGTAATTTTCACTAAGAATTATGTCGAATAAACTTTAACTTTATGGATATATTTACATCAATAAGCAACACGCAATGCCGTTGGTTGCGCTAATTAGGTCGAGAAACTTCCCCGGATATAAATATCAATAAATCAAGGCTGAAAGTGTACTTTCTAGATACGAAAGTGCTAGCCGAAATTTTTTGCAATTTTTATTTACCTTGCCTCCCAGGATAGGTTGGAAATTTCTGCAGTCCTCGCTGACTTCCATGGTGAATTCGTTGACGAACTGGTGCATATCCTGGCGGCCTTGAGTGCGCAGTCCAACAAACTGCAGGGCTTCGGGCACTTGAACTTCAATCCACGGTGTCGAATCCTTCGTGTCTGCCGTCCAAGCGCCATAGCCAGAGCTGTCCTTCTTGGTGTTGATCCTGGCTCGCTGCGGGCCGTGCATCGGGTCCTTGCCTCGGAAACTGCTGGCTGCAAAGGCGGAGTCGGGCAGCTCCCAGACAATGCCTCTTTCCACAGTCGGTGGCGGGCAAACGTTCGGAGAGCACCTGCAGAAGAATCGAACTTCATAATCGTAGCACTGCTTGGTGCTGGATAGTCCGGCTTGGTCTTTGTTCAGGCAACGAAGGCCATTGGCCAGCGAGCACTGGCCAAACTGAGTGTTGTAACCAATGTTCTGCCTGTGCACGGACACATCCCGGCACTGTATTTGCTCGATTTTGCCGCCTGCACAAATTTTTCCCATTTGCCTCTCGATCTCCGGCAGAGATTCTGACTCGCCCCCTTGCAGACCAGTGGTTGGCTTGTTAATATTTATCCACTGAGTCCAACCGTCCGCGCAGGCTCCTTGCGGAGTTGTAGTGCCTTCAGTAGCTGTTGTTGTCGATGGCTGCGGCGTTGACGTATTCCACCTTGGCCAGGTAGATTCTGTTGTAGGTGAAGTAGAAGTACGAGTACTCAACGTTGACCAGATGGATTCTGTTGTAGACGCAGTAAAAGTGCTCCACGTTGACCAGGTGGACTTAGTTGTGCTAGGCGTGCTGGAACTTTCAGGAGGCGAACTCGAGGTTGGGCTTGTAACGCCGCAGACACAGTAGAATCGAACCGCATAGTCAAAGCAGCGAGCGTGAGCAATTTGCTGACTGTTCTTGCAGACAAGACCGACTGACTTGCCAATTTGCTTTACCTGTTTGTCAACCTCAGCCGGGTCCACAGGCTCCAGTGCTTTGTAGTCTACCTTGGAAATATCATCGACCTCGCAGAATTGATAGTGACGACGGAGATTCGGAATTATTTCGTAGTCACCGTCGCCGGAGATTGGAGACGAAGCGTTCATCCACCGAGTCCAACCAGTGGTGTCACAGAGAGGCGGAAACGGAGTAGCCGGGGTAGCTGTAGACACAGTAGAGGGGCCGCTCGTTGTACAGGGATCTCCTGTTTTTACAAGGGTGTTATTGCAGCCGCAGAAGCAGTTTTGGCACGGGTCGCAAACTTCGGGATCTGTGATGCGCTCGCCCTCTCCATAGTCTCGGCCGTTGAAACGGCAGGTGCACTCGCAGATGCTTTCGTTAACGCATTTGCCTTCATGCAGCACTGTTCCAGGCGGGCAGGGCTCCGACTCGCAACCCTCGATGCACATCAAGTCCTGGCAGGCGGTGTCCCGCAACAGTTCGTCGTGTCTGTCCTTATTCAAACACGTCTTGGGTGGGCAAACCGATTTACATGGAGTGACATGGTCACAGTCTTCGTCGCACTGCATCGGACAGATAGTCTGGCTTCGCCAGTGCACGTGCACCCCAACTTGGTTGCACTTCTGCACATAGTGAGCGACATTGGCGCAGAAGCACTCGCAGTCGCCTCCCTTATCGCACAGGCAGGAGTCCTGCACGCAGTTTTCGTAAAAAGGCATTGGGTCAACCATTGCGTGACACTTGCTGATGTTAACATGGTCGAGTAGAACCTCCTTGCATCTGGTTTTAGCCCAGGTCTCTCTATCCTTGACCGCATCGCAATTGTCAACCAGCAGCTCCGCGTTGGGACAGGCCGCTCGTGTCTTCCACTTGTCAACAAACTCTGGGACCCGGTCGATGATCATGTTGGAAGCTGGGCCCACAAAGTCCGTTTTCTGGTCATTGTCGAATGTTCCGCACAGACCTCGAACATTTTCGCGATGGCGATCATCCAAAGATATATAGACCCTGCTCTGCTGGTCAAAGTACACAGTCACGCCTATGTCTACGAGGTGCACGATGCTGAACAGCTTGTCCGTCGTATGACGAAGCACTGTGCCGTGGTCGTGAGTGATACTGCTCTGCGCGTCTTCCCAGATCATGTTGCGCGAGCGCATGGCGAATGACTTGAGGAGGAATGATTTAGCCAGCTTGTATTGCACCATCACGTAGCCAATGCACGTTGCGCCCGAGGTGCTGCAGCTGGTGAAGCTAGCCAGAATTCTGAAGCGCATCCGGTCGATGCTGCCCCCTGCCTCCCAGTCAGCTGACTGAGTCAGCACGTATTCGCAACGGCCCTTTACGCTGTATTGGGCGCCGTCGAAGGTTTCAAAGTGGCCGAGGCCCCACACGCTGCACATGGAGGCGCAGCTGGGCCGTCTGTTGCAGTCCCACTTGGACCGTTTGCAGACACTAAAATTCGGAAGTTTGCGTTGGAGTGAAAATTGACAAGGATACAACTCTCAGAGTCCGAGTGGAGACAGTAGCTTATACTTAACAAGCTCACCAATCAATGCATGATGGATGCTGGATGACATCGCCCTCTTTATAATCCTTGCCATTGTGAGAGCAGGTGCAGTCTTCAGGCCGTTTGCACTCTCCTTTGTCATCTTCAACCATGCCTGGGGGGCATTGGCAGCCGTCGCGGTCGCAAGTCTGGTTACAGCCGACTCCGCCAAGTCCCGTGGCACAGGTTGCCGGGCAGTTGGACCGGCACGGAGTGTACTCTTTGCCCTGAGGGCAGATGGAATCGCAGCCGGGACACGGCCCGGGCTTGCAGTGCCACTCGCCGTAATTGCATTCACTGCAGGATGGGCAAAAGCGGGCTTTACTACAGAATTGCTTGGGTTTGACCAATTGTCTTCAGTGCTATCAGTTTGGGACAAGTCGTTCTTGACAGTACCAAACACATTTTAAGTTTCTATCCACTCACCATGTCTCGTTTCCCTTGCTAACAGACGTTCCCGGTGGGAAATCGCGTCCGTCGAACTCGCACTTGCACTCGCTGACGCTGACGCAGCGACCCTCGTGCTGCACCTGGCCGTTAGGACAGACGCAACCGGCAACGCAGACGTCCGAAGAGTCGCAACGGTTGCCAAGGCTCAGAGCCGAGCATGAGTACTTGCAGTAGTCTACGCACGGCTTCCAGACCATGCCGCTGGGGCAGCTGGCGCCTGCAAAATTAATGGGTATTCAGTGCCAGTAGCTGATAAACGATACGAAATATTCCCGTCCGTCTGGACGGGTTGCAAATGGGGTATTAACCGGCTTTCAAAATCGAAAGTGACCTACCGCATTCTGGCAGCTCTTTCTTCCAGTCGACAACAATCTTCCTGGCAGAGCACATGTGGCCGATGTGGTTGTACAGGCCGCACAGACAGCTTTCGTCAGATTTGGTGCAGGCGCACAGGTCGCTCTGGCACATCTGTGCGAAGTGCTCGCGCTCCCCCCCGCTAAGGCAGTTGCCGAATAGGCCGCCGATTAGCTTGTCTCTCATTTCTCGGCAAAGCGTCTGCACCTGTTGATAGCGCGCAGGGTTCAGGTCGCAGCTGTTTGGCACCTCAACCTCGGCGTTGTCTTTGCAGGTTTTTTCCTGCTTCCAAGAGCGCATGAAGCTTGTTGGCACGTCGTCAATGTCACCATCGGGCTTCAGGAAGTCGGTGTTTTTGTTGCCATCGTAGGTACCGCAGAGGCCGCGCAATCGGCGACCCTTAAGGTCGGTGGCAGCGTGGACGTACAGCTGACCGCGGCGGGTGACAGCAATGACGGGACCGCCTCTGGGCTTCACCTGTGGACAAGAATGGGCCGAATGACCGGTAAGGACCAGTTGCTTCATTGAAGTCAGCCTTGACGCGTTCTATTATATAGACTGATAAAACATTTTGATAGAAGCCTGATAAAACAAGTTATATCTGAGAATTCCACTTAAATTTAGCTTCTTAAAGTCTTCATATGTGTAGATCAGACTCAGTTTGAAAAACAGACCAAGGTTAAGATAGCGCTCACGATCTGACAGTCTTGAACACAGGAGGTACTATGTACTCGAACATGCATGATGAATCGTGTCTTAGTTGGGAAAATCTTGCAGGTCTTTGAGGGCAAAAGCTTTGCAGCCATGTATCGACATTATAAAGAGGAACTTTGCTTCGGGATTAAGAAAACTTTCCAATATTCACTCACCACTACGGCATTTTGCATGACGAACACGGCAAATTCTTTGGACTCAAAGTAAGCCTTGCTGCTGTCAAACGTGTGGGAATTAATCATGAGGCTGAACTCCGATGAGATGTCTCTATTGACAAAAATTCTTTCGGAGCCGCGCCGAATGTCTACGGAACCAACGCAGGCGACCTTGGAGCTGAAGCTGCACTGCTGGTTGGTGACGTCAATGCTAAGCGAGGAGTTCGCGATTTCGGCTTCCACCATGCGAAAGGTGCACTTCGCCTGCGGGGTTTGGAGTTTAGACGTAAACTTTGGTTGGACTATTCGAATTTTCTTCAATTGCCATTGACTACGAACGTAAAATCGTTAGGCACCCTAGCGAAGACAGCACCAGGCAGTTGTGGAATGACTGCTGGTACGGGTTGGAACTCTACTGGGTACGCAGTAGTGCAGTAGGGTAGTAGTGTAGTGTAGTAGGGCAACTCACTAGTGACTAGCGACTCTGGGGCGATTCTTGTGACTTTTTAACGACTCAAACAGCTGCAATTCGACGCAGAGGCGGCTGTTGAGTCACGAGTGCATCGCGTGAGTTTAAAATAATTTTTAGAGGCGCGATCCGACTCTACGGCCCCAGAGTAATTACAGAAGCGCCCCAGAGTCGTTTCAGAGTCGCAGACAGTAAAACGCCTCAAATTTACTCTTAGGCGACTCTTTGATTAATTTTTGGCAACTTGTACCGTGACCTCCCGTTATTGTAGAGGCGTCTAGTGTCACTTTCCTTTTTTTCCTGTGTTACCAGCAACGACTCTCAAAACGTCTCTGGGGCGACGCAAGAGACTCTGGGACGCTTCTTGGTGGAGGAGTCAACGGAGTTTACACTTTCAACATTGGGGAGTCCACTCTGTCAACAATGAATTTCCAGAGTGGAGCAACGAGTACTGACTCTTGTTTGTTATATTATGTTACTACATTGTAGCATAAAATTCTAAATTATAGTTGGAGTTATAGTTGCGCAATAAACATTCTGGCTTGAGCAAATACGCATGTCAGTTGGGCTCTATAGCCACACAATGCAATAAAATATTAACTGAATCAGTGCTCATGGGTACAAAAATCAACACCACTACACTTCCTGCTGAACCAAAGGGCGGTCAACTCACATTGGACGAGTAATCTCTCCCGTCAAAAGTCTGGTAGTGAATATCACCGACAGCGTGGCACACCGCCAGGCACTGCTCATCCTGGCAGACCCAGTCGCCTTGGCAACGGCAGAGCTGGCAGGCCTGCCGCAGCTCGGAGCCTGGCGGATAGAACTGCCCGCCGTGCTCGCAGGGGCAGTCCCGCTCCACCACGCAGCGCTGGCCGTGCTCGTCCCACAGCTGTCCGCGAGGGCAGACACAGCCTTCGATGCAGTACTCCATGTCGCAGTTGGTCACCCGCTGGTTGCAGGTTCGGCTGCAGCTCTCGCCGCAGATGTCGTATTGCCGGCCATTGGTACAATTGTAGGCTGCGGGATGGTTGCATCGGAAATGATCACCTCAGGCCCATTAAAATACCACGCATGCAAAACATACACACTGTGATTTGAAGCTCAATAACCAAAACCTGAGAATACGTTTCTGTCAGTTCGTGAAAAAGTCCCCATTCAGCGATACTCACGGCACCGCGCGTCAGTTCGCCAGTTGATAGGCTGCTGCTTCTCAATCTTGCAGTGCTCAGCGTATGCCTGCAGGCTGTTGCAGACGCAGTTCTCCGGGCTGTTGGCCGCCGTGGCCGGGTCGCAGTCGCAGAACTCGCGGACGCAGGCCTCGATGTAGTCTATGGCGCTCACGTCGCGCTGGCAGTGCTTGAATGCGCTGTCCTGCAGGAGCAGGCGCTGGCACATGCTCCTGGCCTGATCGCGAGTGTCCGTCGGGCAAGTGTCCCTGTGGCGTGGTCCAGGAAAGCGTTGGCTCATAAAAACCGTTTAGGTAATAGGAACACTAGACCGTTTGCCCTGACCTTCTGGATGCACAGAACTTCAAAAGATCAATAAAACTAATAGATTATTGATCCGCACTTTTATAGTCGCAATGCCATATAATACTATATATAGGGGCCAAACCCCAAGGCACAGTGAAGTGTACATGCCTAACGATAAGTACAGTTAGGGCCTCTGTACACTTAGGGCCTCTGTAAACTTAGGGCCTCTGTACACTTAGGGCCTCTGTACACTTAGGGCCTCTGTACACTTAGGGCCTCTGTACACTTAGGGCCTCTGTACACTTAGGGCCTCTGTACACTTAGGGCCTCTGTACACTTAGGGCCTCTGTACACTTAGGGCCTCTGTACACTTAGGGCCTCTGTACACTTAGGGCCTCTGTACACTTAGGGCCTCTGTACACTTAGGGCCTCTGTACACTTAGGGCCTCTGTACACTTAGGGCCTCTGTACACTTAGGGCCTCTGTACACTTAGGGCCTCTGTACACCTAGGGCCTCTGTACACTTAGGGCCTCTGTACACTTAGGGCCTCTGTACACTTAGGGCCTCTGTACACTTAGGGCCTCTGTACACTTAGGGCCTCTTCACACTCCCGTGTGAGTGAGTGCCTGTGCGTACGACTGCGTACGTATCCGCGCGCTTGTGTGCCTGCTCAGGCCTCAGAGGAGTGGACAGAATGGGCAGTAATGCCTCTCGCCGGTTGTGTGACAATGTCGCTTAGAGTGCGCTAGGGTGCACACAGCCACTCCCTCTAATATCTAACATGTACACTCTCTGCGCCTTGGGAGTTCACCCTCATAGGTATTGATCGCACGGCAATCCCCGATCAATTGTCGTTCACGAGCAGCAAACCAATGTGGTCGCGCACGGAATGGGAGCAGGAGTCGAGGCGCGAGTCTCTGCCTCAGACTGACAAATTTTCAAACACTCTGCAATAAATTTTGACATTTAAAAGCCCCAGAAGAACTCACGGACAGCGGCTGCCCCGGTGGCAGACGTCGTCCCGGTCCTGCAGCGCCCAGCTGCGGCCGAACTCCTCAGGCGTGGCCGCCAGGTCGCCGCCCGGCGTGGTGAAGTCGTCCCTAACATCGTCGCTGTAACGACCGCAAAGGCCGCCAGTCCGCTGCTTGTAGCGGCCGTCCAGCTCTGCCTGAACGTACATGCCGCCATCCCAGCGGATCTGGAAGCCTAGCGAGCTGCGCACCAGCACCCAGGGCCCTGTCCGTGTCACCTCCAAGTTGCTGGCCGCGAACGGCATGCTGCTGCTGCGCAGGTTGGCGCAGACGTCGTGCCGGCCGCAGTTGAGCGAGTAGTCCAGCCGCTGACGGTTGCTGAGCTCCAGTCGGACGGAGCCGACCTGGATGGTGAGCCGGCGGGAGCAGGCGGTTGCGTTGCACCCGGCATTGGGGTTGTGCAGCGTGGCTTGGAACTGGTCGCCGTGTAGGTCTGCGAACAGCTGGTAGCTGCAGTGCCCGCAGAAGGCGAACTGCGACCCGTCGAAGGTCCTGTAGCTGGAGTCGCCCCAGACGAAGCACCACGCGGAGGTGGAGTTGCGCAGCGGCGGGGCCGGCGTGCTGCTCAGGTCCGGGTACGGGTCCCGCGTGCTGCTGACGATGACTGTAGGAGGCGTGCATTGGTTGCGTCAGGGTGATTGAGGTTGCCATTGTGTCCGGATGATTGAGGTTCCCATTGAGTGTCCGGATGATTGAGGTTCCCATGAGTGTCCGGGTCATTGAGTGTCCGGGTCATTGAGAGTCCGGGTGATTGAGTGTCCGGGTGATTGAGTGTCCGGGAGATGATTGAGTTTCCCAATAAAGGTCAGTCGGTAAAGTAGCGCTCAAAAACCGGCAACCACAGGCTCACTGGCCTACTCAGAGCCAGTAGAAACCCGCAGAAAGCTGTGCATGAAGCAAGCGGCTCACCCATCTCGCACAGCGGGCCTCCGTAGCCGGGCGGGCAGCGGCACTGGTTGGGGGCTTCGCAGACGCCGCCATTGCGGCAGCCGGGGCTGCACCTTGGCAGGCAGTCGCCAACGTCGCGGTCCCACTGCAGATCGTAGTGCGTGCAGGAGACCTCCTCACGGATCTTCTCGCTCTCGAACCAGTAGCCCTGCTTGCACTCGATTGTGCAGTCACTGCGGATGCGGGGGAATGTGTTATTTTTGAGAAGGGTCGAGGGTTTTATCATTCACTGGATCAGCGGTCGGATGGTTGGGTTTCAGGTTGCCCAGCTTTGACCCATTCACTGAAAGATGATGTGTTGCATACTTGACCCACGCCTAACCCACTCTTGACTCAGTTGACCCACCTCAGTCAAACTTACTTGACACACCTTGACTCACTTGATCTACCCCTGACCCACTTGACCCACCTGACCCACTCACAGGAAGAGGTTGCGACTGACCCATCCCTGACCCACTTGACCCACCCCTGACCCACTCACAGGAAGAGGTTGTACTGATCCTCGCAGTCGATCTTAGCGGCGTTGAGCACAGTGGGTGGCTTGCATTCTCCAGGCTTGGCTGTGACGGGCGGTCCTGAGCAGGCGAGGGCGGGGCGGGTGCGAGGTGAGAGCCGGGCCTGGCTGATAGTGAGCAGACAGTTGCCATGGCAACCGGCTAGCTATCTCTATTTCGATGCAATGCGGTCGAACAGCTCCAAACCCGCAGCACTCGGTCCAGTCGTGTGGCTCAAAGAGAGTGTAAAAATGAAATGGAGATTAGATAGGTGAGCTGCTGCTATCTGCGGTGACAAGCCTGCCTTTGGGGTCAGCAGTCGAGCCCGGCTGTCATGCAGATAGCCGTGGCGCCAGCAGAGACGTTCGGGAGGGACTCAAACTTGGATAGGCAAGCTGTGCTCAGCTGCAAACAGCTTGCAATTGTCTATGCGAGATATTTTTTTATTTCGTCTTTCGACAGAGGGCAATAAAGTTTTTCAGGCGTGGCAGCCGCTTATCGGAGCTGTGGGTCATAAATTACTAAATTACTCAAATTACTCTGAATGCAGCCGTCACTGCTGCCTTTGTTGGGTCTGCGGCGCTTGTTAAGTTGGCGATAAACTCCCTGGCAAACAAGGCGACTGCAGTGCGGGCTCCGCCTGCACGTCAGCTACTCTCATGGACTTGTTTTGATGCCTTGATCGCGTGTACTGTTTCATGGTGCATTCAAGATCGTCGAGATATTCAACAACTCCTTCGCTGAGAGATTGCCGAGGTCCAATTCAAACGTTGCATTAACGTGTAGTGTGATGTTTTCAAAAACTGAGTTTTTTCCAATCTAAAGGATCCATCCCTGACTTATTTGACCCAGCCTTGACCCACTCACAGGAAGAGGTTGTGATTGACCCACCCTGACTCAATTGACCCATCCCTGACCCACTTGACCCATCCCTGACCTACTTGACCCATCCCTGAACCACTTGACCCATCCCTGACCTACTTGACCCATCCCTGACCTACTTGACCCATCCTTGACCTACTTGACCCACCCCTGACCTACTTGACCCATCCCTGAGCTACTTGACCCATCCCTGATCCACTTGACCCACCCCTGACCTACTTGACCCATCCCTGAGCTACTTGACCCATCCCTGACCCACTTGACCCATCCCTGACCTACTTGACCCATCCCTGAGCTACTTGACCCATCCCTGACCCACTTGACCTATCCTTGACCTACTTAACCCATCCCCGACCCACTTGACCCATCCCTGACCCACTCACAGGAAGAGGTTGTACTGATCCTCGCAGTCGATCTTAGCGGTGATTTTTAAGAAAGTCACGGATTTTCTAAGAAGAAAACAAGGTTCTTCAGTTTGTAAAAACGATTACTCACTTATGTGACCTTGGCCGCTGACCAATCTGGAACAGAAATATTCGATCGGTATTTATTAAGATTATTACGAGCGTATATTAAATTTTAAATGGATTTCAGTTGTTCCTGAGGCTTCGCTGTTGAGCTTCTTACCCAGCGGCGAGGCAGATGAGCAGCGCTGCCGCCAGCTCAGACTGGGCAGACCGCATGGCTCAGCGAGTCGGCGCAATCTGGGCGATGCAAATTCGAGTAGAACGGAAGGCTGTGTCTGAAATATGAGTTCGATTTCTTTTTTTATTTTTGTTTCCTAAGAGGAATGCAGGAGCAGATGCTCCGCTGAGTCTCCTCCGCTGAAAATTCCCACCTTCTATGGCGTGGCTTTGAAGGGCTGACGTTTTCTAACAGGTGTGTAACACGTCTGACAGGTATCTCTCCCCGTGCCTGACAGGTATCTCTCCCCATGTCTGGCAGGTATCTCCCCCATGCTTGACAGGTATCTCCCTCCATGTCTGACAGGTATCTCTCCCCATGTCTGACAGGTGTCTCTCCCCATGTCTGACAGGTATCTCCCCCATGTCTGACAGGTATCTCTCCCCATGTCTGACAGGTATCTCTCCCCATGCCTGACAGGTATCTCTCCCCCATGTCTGACAGGTATATCTCCCCATGTCTGACAGGTATCTCTCCCCATGTCTGGCAGGTATCTCCCCCCATGTCTGACAGGTATCTCCCCCCATGTCTGACAGGTATCTCTCCCCATGTCTGACAGGTATCTCTCCCCATGCCTGACAGGTATCTCTCCCCCATGTCTGACAGGTATCTCTCCCCATGTCTGACAGGTATCTCTCCCCATGTCTGGCAGGTATCTCCCCCCATGCCTGACAGGTATCTCCCTCCATGTCTGACAGGTATCTCTCCCCATGTCTGACAGGTATCTCTCCCCATGCCTGACAGGTATCTCTCCCCATGTCTGACAGGTATCTCTCCCCCATGCCTGACAGGTGTCTCTCCCCATGTCTGACAGGTATCTCCCCCCCATGTCTGACAGGTATCTCTCCCCATGTCTGACAGGTATCTCTCCCCCATGCCTGACAGGTATATCTTCCCATGTCTGGCAGGTATATCTTCCCATGTCTGGCAGGTATATCTTCCCATGTCTGGCAGGTATATCTCCCCATGCCTGACAGGTATCTCTCCCCCATGCCTGACAGGTATCTCTTCCCATGCCTGACAGGTATCTCTCCCCATGTCTGACAGGTATCTCTCCCCCATGCCTGACAGGTATCTCTCCCCATGTCTGACAGGTATCTCTCCCCATGTCTGACAGGTGTCTCTTCCCATGTTTGATAGGTGTCTCTTCCCATATCTGACAGGTGTCTCTTCCCATATCTGACAGGTGTCTCTTCCCATATCTGACAGGTGTCTCCTCCCATATCTGACAGGTGTCTCTTCCCATATCTGACAGGTGTCTTCTCATATGTCTGACAGGTGTCTCTCCCCATGTCTGACAGGTGTCTCTCCCCATGCCTGACAGGTGTCTCTTCCCATGCCTGACAGGTGTCTCTCCCCATGTCTCGCAGGTATATCTCCCCATGTCTGACAGGTATCTCTCCCCATGTCTGACACGTATCTCTCCCAATGCCTGACAGGTATCTCTCCCCATGTCTGACAGGTATCTCTCCCCATGCCTGACAGGTAACTCTCCCCCATGTCTGACAGGTGTCTCTCCCCATGCCTGACAGGTATCTCTCCCCATGCCTGACAGGTATCTCTCCCCATGTCTGACAGGTGTCTCTTCCCATGTCTGACAGGTGTCTCTTCCCATGCCTGACAGGTGTCTCCTCCCATATCTGACAGGTGTCTCTTCCCATGTCTGACAGGTGTCTCTTCCCATGTTTGACAGGTGTCTCTCCCCATGTCCGACAGGTGTCTCTTCCTATGTCTGACAGGTGTCTCTCCCCATGTCTGACAGGTGTCTCTCCCCATGCCTGACAGGTGTCTCCTCCCATGTCTGACAGGTGTCTCTTCCCATGTCTGACAGGTGTCTCCTCCCATGTCTGACAGGTGTCTCTTCCCATGTCTGACAGGTGTCTCTTCCCATGTCTGACAGGTGTCTCTCCCCATGTCTGACAGGTGTCTTTTTTTCCAACAGCTCTAATTTCCCTATTAGATTTCAACCGTACAACCGGTGCTTCTTTTTTCCCAATCCCAATCCTGCGCCTTTCAGAATCAGTATAAAGTCGTAAAGAAACGAAAAAAACTTAAACTGATTTTCATTCGATCAATTCTCAGAGCTAAAAGCATCCAACAGCGGTAACAAATGCTCACCAGCGACTGAATCAGAATAAAAGTTTGGCAGATTCCGGCGGTGCTGTCTTCTGTTGCAGAAATTTCGCTCTTCTACAAGCAAGGGTGCCCCGATAATCAAATCGCCTCTTGTCTGTCTCTGGGGAGGCGCTCTTTTATGAATGACTGCGCGGGGCTCAAAGACGTCAGCGATAAATTGAGGCCCAGTTGCCATGGAAACCGCGCTTCTCACCTGCGCCGTTGCGCCAAAAAAACGCCCTTGCGTGTTTTTTATCTTCACACTCGGCGGGCCCGCCTATCTCTCGGGCTTTCTATGAAAGAGCGATAAGGGCCGCGCAGCCGCCCGCGAAACCTGCATTTCTACCTGCCTGCAGTCGAATATTTACTAATAAACTGATTGCTAGAGAATTAAAGTTTTTCCGAATGTATCGACTCGATGTTTTGTCCCCCCCCTTTTTAGCGAAGAATTTATCAAACCGATCCACTTGCTTCTGATAAATGAGAGCGTCTGCGCAAAGTGCATGTCACCCGCCTCCTGTGATCTCTTGACAATTTTTAATACCTTTGAAAACAACGACAATCTAGGACTGACTGACTTAATTCGACCCCTGAACACGTACACGCTCACACAAGGGTGCACAGCAGCCCTGACTTTCTCAGCGTCAGGGAGGTGCACTTCTGTGCGCCTTGGGGGCTCTGTGGTTAGCGATCTAGGGTTAGAGTTAGGGCTATGGTTAAAGACTCAGGGTTACAGGGTTAGGGTTAGGGCTATGGTTAAAGTCAGGGTTACAGGGTTAGGGTTAGGGCTATGGTTGGAGAGTTAGGGTTACAGGGTTAGGGTTAGGGTCAGAGTCGGAGCATCTTGTGCCGATTCCGAGGCTGCTCCTGTAAATCTCCGGCCCTCGCTGATTGCAGCAAAATGCCGCATTGATGCCGAGCGGAGGGTGCGAGCGACATCGATCTCCAGCCTGGCCTTGTGGCCGGCAGATTTCCCTGTCTGTCTGCAGAGCCCCCCTCGCCCCACTTCTGTCCCCAGCGGGTCCCCCTGAATCCCAGCATAGGCGGGATGCTCCGCAGCGCTCCAGGATGGGGGGGGGGCGGCTGGTTGCTGGGCAGGCGAAAGAGCAGCAATTTCCGATTAGGGCAGCGAATTCCCAGCGGATTTTCAGGCAAAGTAAAAGTGGAACACAGTGAGTCCCCCTCCGATTCTGGGGCAGATCCTCTCGCTTGGCCCTCCGTGGGACTCAGCCGCGGATTACTTGGGGGGGGGGCGCTGGACACCCCTCATGGCAGCCTTTTGGATTCAGCCGGGATAAAACTTAAATAATTGATTCGCCAGATCGCCTTACCCTGCGGATCTCCACCACCGGCGCCTCTCTTCCTTTCCATTGCCCAAGTCAGGGACCCCTGCCGCATTGGGGGTCCTTGGACTGGACAAGAAAAAGTCGATCTATTCCGCATTGTTACTGCAATTTTGTGAATGCTGCCTAAGTAAGCAGCTGGATGTGGAAGCAGCTAGAGGTGGAAGCAGTTGGGTGTGGAAGCAGCTGGGTGTGGAAGCAGCTAGAGGTGGAAGCAGTTGGATGTGGAAGCAGTTGGGTGTGGAAGCAGCTAGAGCTGGAAGCAGTTGGATGTGGAAGCAGTTAGAGGTGGAAGCAGTTGGGTGTGGAAGCAGTTAGAGGTGGAAGCATTTGGGTGTGGAAGCAGCTAGAGCTGGAAGCAGTTGGATGTGGAAGCAGTTAGAGGTGGAAGCAGTTGGGTGTGGAAGCAGTTAGAGGTGGAAGCATTTGGGTGTGGAAGCAGCTAGAGCTGGAAGCAGTTGGATGTGGAAGCAGTTAGAGGTGGAAGCAGTTGGGTGTGGAAGCAGTTAGAGGTGGAAGCATTTGGGTGTGGAAGCAGCTAGATTCTTAGATTAATTTGGTGAAACAATCTCAAAAACTCGTTAGAAGTTTTACTCAGTAAAAGATAAGTTTATCTGAACTCTCCTCGGCTTCGAATCCAAGTTGTAAAAAGGGTAGTCCCCTGTAGGTTCAAGGACGACCCGACTGTCCCCTCAAGGCGAGGCGAGCTGTCGCAAGCAATTTGAGTGTCCATGGCCTCGGGCGCCGGGCTGATGCCCGAGGTTTCAGAGTTGGTCTGCCGCCCACTTGCCCGGGGACTGTCTTTCACACTCGGGTCGTGAATTATTAAAATGTAGGGCCGCCTGCAGCCAGGCTCTGATAGCCAACTTTTCGAATTGACACCGTGCAGTGAAGGCTGAGTACAAAAGCTCAAGTTAAAGTTTGAGCACTTGGCAGAGCTGGCAGCTCCACTGTAATAAATCAATAATCGCAGGAGGACTGCGACTACCCTGGCGCAACGCTTCGGGGACATTGTCCCGCAGCCATCGGCGAGGCAATTCTGCCCATTTCGCTGACTTCGGCTGTACGCAGTCCCGCACTCAAACACACGCTCACACCGGGTGCACAGCTCTTAGGGGAACCGATGAAGTAGCTGTTGTGGGTGAAACAAAAGCTCCCCATAGACATTTATTTATGTGACTGCGCAAATGTTAATATGAAGATTTCGAACGGACCAAACTAGAAAGGAACACAATAAAATGAATTGAGAGCTAAGCTCAGCGTCAATGAGCCATGCATACATTGAAGGCTTAAAGCCAAAGTACAACAGTAACCGTTTGTGGGGAATTAACCCAATCTGTGGGGATTAACCCAGTCTGTGGGGAATTAACCCAATCTGTGGGGATTAACCCAGTCTGTGGGGAATTAACCAAGTCTGTCGGGAAATTAACCCAGT
The DNA here is from genome assembly GCA_002269645.1 of Macrostomum lignano. Lineage (NCBI taxonomy): Eukaryota > Metazoa > Platyhelminthes > Macrostomidae > Macrostomum > Macrostomum lignano. Next base: position 71,965 of record NIVC01001867.1, on the reverse strand, counting down.
CTGAGGGGAATTAACCAGTCTGTGGGGAATTAACCAAGTCTGTCGGGAAATTAACCCAGTCTGAGGGGAATTAACCAGTCTAAGGGGAATTAACCAAGTCTGACGGGGAATTAACCCAGTCTGTGGGGAATTAACCCAGTCTGTGGGGAATTAACCAAGTCTGTCGGGAAATTAACCCAGTCTGAGGGGAATTAACCAGTCTAAGGGGAATTAACCAAGTCTGACGGGGAATTAACCCAGTCTTTCGGGGAATTAACCCAGTCTTTCGGGGAATTAACCCAGTCTTTCGGGGAATTAACCCAGTCTTTCGGGGAATTAACCCAGTCTTTCGGGGAATTAACCCAGTCTTTCGGGGAATTAACCCAGTCTTTCGGGGAATTAACCCAGTCTTTCGGGGAATTAACCCAGTCTTTCGGGGAATTAACCCAGTCTTTCGGGGAATTAACCCAGTCTTTCGGGGAATTAACCCAGTCTGTGGGGAATTAACCCAGTCTGAGGGGAATTAACCCAGTCTAAGGGGAATTAGCCCAGTCTGTGGGGAATTAACCCAGTCTGAGGGGAATTAACCCAGTCTGAGGGGAATTAACCAAGTCTGAGGGGAATTAACCAAGTCTGACGGGAAATTAACCAAGTCTGTGGGAATTAAGCCAGTCTATTTAGGGTATTATCCCAATCCGCCAACACGCGAGCAAGGAGCTGAAGGCACCCGATCCCTAGCTGGTGAAACACGGGGCCGGGTCAGTTTATCTGAGTGTGTGTTTCGCAGCAAACACGGAGGAGAGAGTGAGGGGGGCTGTCTGCCGATCGGAAGCAGCAAAAGCTGACTGAGAGCCGCTGCTGCTCCTAGAGGAAGCGAGGCGACGGCAATGAGTGGCCACCGACCGCTGCGGGGCTTCGGCCTTCGCGGAGTTTTTTGCCCCAATCTGGGCCGGCCGTCACCTTGCGGCCTGCAGCTGCTGCAAGCATCCCCTGTCCTCCCCGGGAGAGACAGGGCCGGCAGCTCTCCTCTCTCTGCCCACCTCTCTCCCTGCAGCCGGCCCCCCCCCCTATCTAACGGACGCAGAGCTGAGGTTGCGCATGCGGAGGGGCAGGGCGGCGGAGAGTACTTACTCAGCCCGCCCGGCAGCGGGGAGGTGAGGCTGAGGGGGGGACGCTGCGGTATCGATCTGGCAGGCCATCAAGATTACCGCGCGAGGACAGGAGCGGAGCGGAGGGGAGGCGAGGAGGAGAGAGGCTGGGGGGATGGCAGAGGCCGGGCAGGGGGGGGGCAGGGCTCACAAAGTCCCGGTGCGTGAGGAGGCGGCCGGTTGAGCTTCCCCTGACCCCGGCAGCTCGCAGCTCAGCGCGCGGCACACTTTTTCCAGCCCGAGTCGCGCCAGCCTCAACCAACTCGCCGCAGCTGCAGGTAGCAGCGAACTCGGCCGCGCATGGAGCCGCAGGCCCGGATGATCACGTGACCACGGCCGGGCGACGCCTCAAGCCGCAGCCATGCAGGCGCTGCCAGGGCAGTTCCTGGACCTTCCCGGCCTGCTGACCTCAGGCACCGTGCTCGCCACTGGCTCCATCCTGAACGGGATGAACATCTGCCAGCTGCCGGAGCTGCTGGTGCGCCAGAACCACACGCGGTTCACCACCTTCTTCTCGGTGCTGCAGTTCCTGTGCGGACTGCTGTCCATCCTGGTCGGCTTCCTGGGCGTCATCGTGTCCACTATCCGCATCCGCAAGAAGTCCATCATCAGCAACCTGCTGTTCTCCTCCGCGCTGGCCATCCTGTCCGCCATCTGCCTGACGGTGGGCGCCCTGGAGACCAAGGAGACCTGGAGCGACGCCCGCTCCTCCATTGACAACTTCGCCAAGATCCTCATGAACTTCGTGAACACGGTGAGCTCCGTGTGCCTCTGCATCGCGCTGACCAGGCGGATCCACCGCTACCGCGACTACGTCGTCTGCCGCTTTGAGAACTTCCGCCTGCCTGTGGTGGTGTGCACCGCAGTCATCATCACCACCTCCATCGCCAGCCTCAGCTCCTTCGCCTCCGGGGTGCTGCTCTCCGTCAACAAGAAGACCAACTTCGCCGGCGGGCTGCACATGGGGGTGCTGGGGCTCGCGCTCGGCCTCACCATGGTGCTCAACCTGAAGCTCACCGTGCACCAGGGCAGCACCATCGCCTGCCTGCTGCTCGCCGCCTTCGCCCTGCTCAGTTCCGGCACCGCCGCGTACACTGAGAACCTCGAACTGGAGGCCGTCCTCGGCCGGGAGAAGACGACCCAGAAGCTGCCCTACGGCTTCATCATCAAGGCTGCCGTGGTGTACTTCTCCGCGCTGCTCAACATCACCACAATCGGCGCGCTGGCGCCCTGCCAGTTCCTGCGCCTCTGGCACATCGCCGTCATCGAGCGGAGCCCCTCGGAGCCGGAGGACGGCAGCCTGCCGCTGCAGTCCTTCAACCAGCCGGCCTCGCCGCAGTTCGACCTCAACGCCACGGCCAACCACAATGACCTGCTCAGGACTGGCGGCAGCAGCGGCCCAGTCCGCTGTCAGCCACAGCTGGTCCCCATGAGCGCCGCCGCCTACTGACAGCCCCTGACAGCCCCATCCTCACCCCTCCTGCTGCCCTCATCTGCACAGCCGCTCCCTGCCGCTGTCTCACTCACCTGCCGCTCACTGCTCCCATATCGCTAGTCTCTGTTATAAATATGGCCTGTGCGCACCCTAGCAAACGCATACCGCACCGCAAATTTGGGAAGGATCCAGCAATGACAAAGTATTGCAGCTTTATATATATATATATATAGAACAACTAACTCTGCTCTAAAAATCCTGACTTTTTGTTAAACTTTAATTTGGAATTATTTGCTGTGAGGGGATAATAATCCCCAGGCCTAATCCACCTGCGGGGCCCCGGCTTTTGATGTCCGCCTCTTTGAAGTTGAGATCCTCACATCTTCGGGGATGGAAAATAACGAGCCCCACCGGCTCCTGGGGCTGAGTCTTGACTGGAGAGCTTTGGGGATTTGCACTCGCTGGCTTTCTTCCCCGCCTCGACTGCCGATGGGATCTCTTGGCGGGATGATGAGGAAGGCCGCGGAGTGTTGAGGAGAAAAGTGGCGAAGGAGGCGGGAGGCTGAGATTCCGGGGCAGCTCTGCTCCAGAAAATTGAAAACACAGCGGAACGGGCTGGAAATTTGACTCGGGCGGACCTGAGGTGGCCGCCACCAGCTCCTCATTCCGGCTTTAAACTCTCTGCCCCTCACAGTGGGAAAGGGCTGTGGACACAGCAACTCTTGGTGGAAAGTGCCTGTCCTGCTCTGGCTGGCTGCAACAGCTGGTGGACTTGGAGAGGGAAGAAAATCCCAGCCCAGGCTGGGATGGCCTGCAGATCCACTTAGTGTGGACAGATTTCACACTGGGCTCGTTGATGGCTGATTGGGTGGACTTTTATTCAGGTAAAATTTCAAGCAAATGAAATCAAATCTTCCAGAGCTGTGAGAGGGCTGCGATTTGAAGTCTAAATTGAAGATTGGAGTGAGGGGACATTCTGGTAGGGTGAGGGGAGATATTCTGGTAGGGTGAGGGGAGATATTCTAGTAGGGTGAGGGGAGATATTCTGGTAGTGTGAATGGAGATTTCTGGTAGGGTGAATGGAGATATTCTGGTAGGGTGAATGGAGATATTCCGGTAGGGTGAGGGGAGATTTTCTGGTAGGGTGAGGGGAGATATTCTGGTAGGGTGAATGGAGATATTCTGGTAGGGTGAGGGGAGATATTCTGGTAGGGTGAATGGAGATACTCTGGTAGGGTAAAGGGAAATATTCTAGTAGGGTGAGGGGAGATATTCTGTTAGAGTGAGGAGAGATATTCTGGTAGGGTGAGGAGAGATATTCTGTTAGAGTGAGGAGAGATATTCTGGTAGGGTGAGGAGAGATATTCTGGTAGGGCGAGGGGAGATATTCTGGTAAGGTGAGGGGAGATATTCTGGTAGGGTGAGGGAAGATATTCTGGTAGGGTGAATGGAGATACTCTGGTAGGGTAAAGGGAAATATTCTAGTAGGGTGAGGGGAGATATTCTGTTAGAGTGAGGAGAGATATTCTGGTAGGGTGAGGAGAGATATTCTGGTAGGGCGAGGGGAGATATTCTGGTAAGGTGAGGGGAGATATTCTGGTAGGGTGGGGGGATTCCGGCTGAGCGAGAGTGGCAGCTCTGAAACCGGAGGGTGTGCAGTCCGGTACAAGTGCACCCACACTCGAGCACGCCGGTCCGTCCTCAAGCGCGCGTCACTCGCGCGGTTCCGCACGCCGATCAATCAATCAAAGCCGAACACCGCACCAGTCTGCGTGACCCCATTGTCACCGGCCGACACGAGAGCCGCGATTTCCTGCCCTGTTAAAATTGCTTGCAAAGCCTTTTGCTGCCGAAACCTGCGGCAAAATTTGTTGCGAGTGAAAACTTCTTCTCACGTGCATCCGGAATGTTTTTGGTTCCATTTCTCGTGATTTGGCGCCAACAAGGTGCAAATTAAGCCCCTGGGAGCTTTCGGCAATTCATACCAAGTAAATAGAGTTCGGCGCGGCAAGGACACAGCATTTGGCGCCAAGTGAACAGAGTTCGGCGCGGCAAGGACACAGCATTTGGCGCCAAGTGAACAGAGTTCAGTTTGCACTTTAAAAAAGCGGCCAGCGGGAACCTGGGACAGCGAAATGGATGAAGCCGCGGCCCCCCCCCCTGTGCTCATAAATAAACAAACTGTGAGCCGCTCGCTCGCCCCATCGCTCATGCCGCCCCCCCCCCGGCATGTCACTCGCCATCCCCCCGTGACCTCGCTCGGCCCCCCCGGCAATCATTTCACACCGCCGATGAAGTGGAAGGCCGCTGTGTGCAGATGAGGCAGACATCTCCAATCTACCCGAGCTGCCTTCAAGAGAACGGCCCAAGCCGCTTCATCATATTGATCTGCAGCCGCCCAGCCTCCCGAATATTGCAGTCGTTTGAAGTCGGCGCTTCTTCATCTAGGCGGCGGATCTGCATCACAGATGCAGCATAGGGCTCGGTGGGATATGTAGGTTAAGCTGAGCTGGTCGCGGTTAGCACGACTGGGGGGGGGGTCGCCACACACCCTCAGTTACCCCAGCTAATGCTGGCACCCATTTTACAGCTGGGTGGAGGACTGAAGCAATGCAGAGTCAAGCTTCTTGCTCAAGGACACAAATTGTTCCGACTGGGTCGCGGATCGAATCCCCGACCTCTGTAGCCAGCAGTTACAATCCAATTTACGCTACAAATAAAAAATCCAAACGCTGGCTCATAATTTGTTAACTTTATTATTACTAAGAAGCACATGCCGGCTCAGCGGACGCTAATAATTTATTATTTATTTATTGATTTAGTTATAAAAAAGGCAAAAATGAAGCAAGCAGCTTTAGCAAATTCGGCAACTTCAGAGTGGCGAGCTCAGGTGCGCGAGCCCAGGACGCACTCGGCTGAGCACAAGCGGAAAGTCACACAGAAAAACACAAGAAAGAAGTATGAAAAAATCGAAGAAACTCAAAGAAAATCCCTTCCCCAGATCAGCGAGGCGGGCAGGCAGATGAAGCTGGGAGACTGGAGAAGCGGCGGAGAGGCGAGGCGGCCGGGGAGCCCCCGCTGCTCACACAAAGGAGAGGCTTTCTCTCGAATCTTGCAAACACGCGGGCCGCGGGAGGCAGGGGGTCCAGGTGACATTTCGCACGGCCTGAGCACTCTGCTGGGCGGGAGAGGCGGGCTGACACCCGAGACGGCTGTTCACACAGCCCAGCAGGAGGAAGTCAACGCTGTTGGATGGGTACCGGAGCCAAGGGTCAGAGATGGGGCAGATGTGAGGGACAAAAGCGAGGTCAGGTGGAGTCAGTTGGGCTCAAGGGGGTCAGACGTAGAGGTCAGAAGTGGTGTCAGCCGGGGGTCAGTCGGGGGCCAGTCGGGGGTCAGTTGGCGGGGTCAGTGGGGGTCAGTCGGGGGTCAGTTGGCGGGGTCAGTGGGGGTCAGTGGGGGTCAGTCGGGGGCCAGTCGGGGGTCAGTTGGCGGGGTCAGTGGGGGTCAGTCGGGGGTCAGTTGGCGGGGTCAGTGGGGGTCAGTCGGGGGTCAGTCATCAGCGCCGGTGCCGGCCGCAGTGGCCCGGGCCAGCAGCTCATGGATGTCGGAGTCCCCGGCATCCTCGGCCAGCTGCAACGCCGTCTGCCCGGCCATGGGGAGGCTGGGATCGGCCCCGTGCTCCAGCAGGTAGCTCACCAGCTGGCTGTGGCCTGCGGGCAAGGCATTCAATCTCTGTCTCACCCTCCATCTCAGTCTCACCCTCCATCTCAGTCTCACCCTCCATCTCAGTCTCACCTTCCGTCTCAGTCTCACCCTCCCTCTCTGTCTCACCCTCCCTCTCTGTCTCACCCTCCCTCTCAGTCTCACCCTCCGTCTCAGTCTCACCCTCCATTTCAGTCTCACCCTCCCTCACAGACTCACCCTCCCTCACAGTCTCACCCTCCGTCTCAGACTCACCCTCCCTCTCAGACTCACCCTCCCTTTCAGTCTCACCCTCCGTCTCAGTCTCACCCTCCGTCTTAGTCTCACCCTCCGTCTTAGTCTCACCCTCCGTCTTAGTCTCACCCTCCGTCTCAGTCTCACGCTTTCATTTAGCCTCAGCCCTCAGCCTGACCCCCCAATCTTCAGGCCCTGCCCGCCGAGTTCCCGCGGCCCCGGCTGCTCAGCTCACCGTACATGACGGCTAAATGCAGCGGGGTGCAGCTGTCGCACAGCGCATTGGCCAGGTTCACGTTGGCCCGGCCGTGTTGCACCAGCAGCTCCGCCAGCTGCAGGTTGCCTGCGGTGGCGGCCAGGTGCAGCGCGCTGTTGCCAGTGTCCGAGGGGACGTCCACGGGCGGGTCCGGCTGCAGCCGCTTCAGCAGGTACCTGGGAGGGTAATTGGGCAGGTGGACAGGCATGTAAAGTGAATTGATAGCATACTGATAGATTGATAAACTGGTGGATAAACTGATAAACTGGTGGACAAACTGATAAACTGGTGGACAAACTGATAAACTGGTGGACAAACTGATAAACTGGTGGACAAACTGATAAACTGGTGGACAAACTGATAAACTGGTGGACAAACTGATAAACTGGTGGATAAACTGATAAACTGGTGGATAAACTGATAAACTGGTAGATAAACTGATAAACTGGTGGATAAACTGATAAACTGGTGGATAAACTGATAAACTGGTGGATAAACTGATAAACGGGTGGATAAACTGATAAACTGGTGGATAAACTTATAAACTGGGGATAAACAGATAAACTGGTAGATAAACTGATAAAATGGTGGATAAACTGACAAAACTAGGGATAAACAGATAAACTGGTGGATAAACTTATAAACTGGGGATAAACAGATAAACTGGTAGATAAACTGATAAAATGGTGGATAAACTGATAAACTGGTGGATAAACAGATAAACTGGTGGATAAACTGATAAACTGGTGGATAAACTGATAAACTGGTGGATAAACTGATAAACTGTTGGACAAACTGATAAACTCATGGATAAACTTATAAACTGATGGATAAATAGAGAAACAGATGGATAAACAGAGAGAAACAGATGGATAAACAGAGACGTAGATGGATAAACAGAGAAACAGATGGATAAACAGAGAAACTGATGGATAAACAGAGAAACTGATGGATAAACAGAGAGAAACAGATTGATAAAGAGAGGCAAAACAGGGCCACCTGAAGCCCACCTGAGAGTCCGCAGCTGGGCTGAATTCTCCTTGCTGCGCTGGGCGCAGGTGACGCTCAGGAAGATGAGGTTGCGGCTCTGCCCGTCCCGGAAGGTCCTGGGATCGAGCTTGCCGCTCAGACAGAAATAGTGCAGCACCTCCACGTAGCCTTGTCTGAAAATGTGGTTGAAAAAAAGTTGTTACTTGCTACTGAAACCAAATCAAACAGTAGACTGTTGCGCGCATGAAAAGATTTTTGCTGAGCAACGGCTGGCGCCACTCACTGCACACAGCGAACCACTCGGCCCTCCAGCCGGTCTCCGAACCCCGGCACCTCGGTGGCTGGCGGCCGGAAGTCGCCGCGGTCCACCAGCGCCCGATAGAAGTTGGCGACGGCCGTCCACACCGAGCAGATGGCGAAGCTGCGCAGCGCCAGCAGCCACTCCGCGTGCTGCCGGACGTCCGTGGCCAGGCGGACATCCGTGAGCAGTCGGCGGCAGTCGGCGTGCGACCGGCCGGCCGTGAGGGTGTCCAGGTAGTCCAGGAAGGTGTGCGCGCCGCGGGCCGACAGCAGGCGGTCGGGGAATTCGCGGAAGACGGCCAGCAGGAGGCGGCGCAGCTCGGACTGCGGCACGGGGGCAGCGGCCGCGGTGCCGGACTTGAAAGCGAAGGCGAGCTGGTCGAGCAGGCAGCCGTGCTCCAGGCGGAACAGGTCCTGCTTGGCCTCCTCCGGGAAGGCTGTCAGCCAGAAGTGCGCCAAGTCAACGAAGTGGTCGTCGCTGAGGCACCAGCGGCTGAGGTCGGCCAGCTGGTCGTTGGCGCGGCCGAGCAGGCGGGCGATGAAGTCGGCGTCAGCGCGGGCCAGAAGGCCGGCCAGGCTGTCCGGCTGCACCGGCGGCAGCTTTTTGGCCGCTCTGGCTTTCGCGCTGCTCGCCACTGCCTGCGGCGGTGCTGGCGGTGGCGGCGGCGGCGAAGGCGGCAGCGGCAGCGGCGGGTGGCGGGCGCTGAGGACGGTGTCCGGACGCAGGATGGACGCGGCGTAGGCCTCGTTGTCGTCCGAGTCGCCGGAGTCGGCCGAGTTGTCCGACAGGCCGCGGCCGGCCAGGCGGGACACGCAGATGAGCTCGCGGAGGTCCTTGACGCCGCGGCTCATCTCGCTGCTGCTGGCTGCAGCCGGGCTGAGCTCTGGGCAGAGACTGCAGGAGTGAAAAGATTCTTTTTTTTCTCGTCACTGGGCACAGACGCGAGGCTGGCAACGGCGGCGGGCGCCGGGCCCCGGTTGGCTGGGCCGGCGACGCTGCGGGTGCAGCAATTGTGGCTAAATAAATTGTTGCAACTACTGACAGTAGCTTGTTGCAGCTAATGCTTATTTTCTGGTCAATTCTTAAAAAACTCGCTGGCTTCTTTTAGTAGATTAGGCGATTTTTAATATAAAAAATTTGCTAACCAGGAGTATGACATGAAATGGGAGGCCACCTAGTCTAGAGACTTATAAACGGAGGCACCCTGTCCCCATGACAGGGCTACCCTAGTTGTGTTACTAACAGTAGCATATTCAACATCAAATGACAAAACCAAGCGCCCGAACTGACAAAAAATCAATGCGCGCCCGTCTGTCTGTCGGTCAGCGATCGGCTCTGATCGGGAGAAAGCAACTTTCTTTGGTTACTGAAAGCAAAAACAGGCAAAAACAGACAAAAACAGACGCAAAGACAGATCGACAAGGACGCTATGAAACAATTTGATCATTAAAAGTCGGACTGAAGTAAGGCTTGAATATAAAATAGCTGATTACGTAATAATCAAGACAAATTTAACACGGATGAAACCGATGGTGACTGTAAGTAGTATGTACAGAGTGCTAAAGGCATTATTCGCCAGTGCAAGCAAAAATTCAGAGAAACTCTTGAAAAAGAAACCGATTCAAATTAGTTGCAATTCTGTACACAAAAATGTGATGCTTCACTGGGATTGTGGCAGCAGAATATGATGGAACATTGGAGGGGATAAATATGTATTCGCATCAGTAATTCAATGCGTTTAAAATCCTGCATAGTCTCGGAGGCAAAATAGAATAATGCTACAACACAAACTCTAAGCATATATTTAAACAGTTTATCAATGAGAAACAAGACGGTGATTTCAGTCAATGGTTTAAGTGGTAAGCATGTCAGTAAATAAGCTTACGTTTCACATGACGATGGCATTCGATATAAATAGAAATCGACTCAATTGAGTTAAATAAAGAGCAATTTTAACCCCTAGGGGTCAATAAATGTCAAGAAAAACATCCAGAACATTTAAGGTCAAGATAAACTATTTAAGGACATGATGAACTTCTAATAATTTTCGAGAAGAGCTTCCGGGTTAGCTGAATTCGAGCCAAACCGCGAGATATCGGGGGGGGCAGTCCAGCGGCCCGGGCTCGATTCCGAGTGCAGTCGCATTAATTTGGGGCTGAATTGGAATCTCGGCTTGGCTCTGCTCGTGAAATTAACGCCTTTGAGAGCCACTCCCACAAGGCACAGTGAAGTGTACATGCCTAACGTGAAATAAAGTTTGGGCTGCTGTACACTCCTGTGTGAGTGTGTGCCTGTGCGTATGACTGCGTACGTATCCGCGCGCTTGTGCGCCTGCTCAGGGGAGTCGGCGGAATGGGCAGCAATGCCTCTCGCTGGTTGTGTGACAATGTCGCTTAAAGTGCGCCAGGGTGCACCCAGCCCCCCTGCCTCTAATAATAAATTAATAAAAACCTCAAGGTCAATTAAGGTCAAGATTGACCTCGGGGTCAATTGAGGTCAATATCAACCTTCCAGATCAAGTGGGACAAAAGTGTAACAACAGTTTGCGCGAGCTGGGTCGCGAGGAAAGCTCTGCTCACTAAAGGTCAGCGCATTCTCAGAGGTCGCGGTCGGCCAGGTCCTGCTCCCTTGGCGGAGCGTCATCTTCGCCTCCGCCGCCGCCACCGTAGTAATAATAGTAGGGCGACTGCTGCGGCGACGAGGAGGACATCGGCGAGGCGGGCGGCGAGGTGGACGAGGCGACGCTTCCGTCCACGTCGGGGATGGAGTCGGCGGAGGCGGAGACGTCAGACTGGTTCACCGCGGCGGCGGCGATGCTGTCAGCACCCCCCGCCCCTGCCACTCCGGCGCCGGGCGAGTCAACTGCTGCCGACTTCTCGGCGACAACCGCGGCCACGTCCGCCGCCGCAGCTGCTGCATTTTCCGGTGAGGCGGCGAGAATCCGGCGGCCGGTGGCGGGTCGCGGGCCAGCGACGGCAGTAGACGGGTCGGCAACGCCAGGGGCGCCGGGGCCGGCGACCAGCAGCGGGCCGAGCTGCGGCGTGAGGAACAGCGCGAATGACAGGCAGAGAATGAAGAGGCCGGTGCCGGTGGCCTTGCCAGCCGTGGAGGTCAGGCTGAGGCCGGAGCTGCGCAGGAAGGCCTGCAGCCGGCGAACTGCGCCAAGCAGCCGGCGGTTCTGCTGCTCCAGGCCGGTGCAGCGGTCGCGCAGGGCGGCGTTCTCGGCGGCCGAGCCTTTGACGCGGAGCTCCAGGCCGCGTACGTACTCCTGGGTGGGGTGATGGATGCTTGACAGGTTGGGACTGTACATGTAGCATGCGCTGGGTCAGGGTGTCACACAGTGGGTCAGGGTGTCACACAGTGGGTCAGGGTATCACACAGTGAGTCAGGGTGTCACACAGTGGGTCAGGGTGTCACACAGTGGGTCAGGTTGTCACACAGTGGGTCAGGGTGTCACACAGTGGGTCAGGTTGTCACACAGTGGGTCAGGTTGTCACACAAAGGGTCAGGGTGTCACACAGTGGGTCAGGGTGTCACACAGTGGGTCAGGGTGTCACACAGTAAGTCAGGTTGTCACACAGTGGGTCAGGTTGTCACACAAAGGGTCAGGGTGTGACAAAAAGGGTCAGGGTGTCACACAGTGGGTCAGGGTGTCACACAGTGGGTCAGGTTGTCACACAGTGGGTCAGGGTGTGACAAAAAGGGTCAGGGTGTCACACAGTGGGTCAGGGTGTCACACAGTGGGTCAGGGTGTCACACAGTGGGTCAGGTTGTCACACAGTGGGTCAGGGTGTGACAAAAAGGGTCAGGGTGTCACACAGTGGGTCAGGGTGTCACACAGTGGGTCAGGGTGTCACACAGTGGGTCAGGGTGTCACACAGTGGGTCAGGGTGTGACAAAAAGGGTCAGGTTGTCACACAGTGGGTCAGGGTGTCACACCTGCTTCTTGGCCCGGCTATTCTTAGCCGAAATTTTATTGCGAATTTTCCGCCTGACGGTTCGCAGGATCTGCAGCTCCTCCCGGGTCAGCGGGAAGTGGCTCGGCAGGACGGCGCCGAGCTGTCGGGCCACGCGCTGCTCCTCAGCCGTCAGCAGCAGCGGCTCGCCAGGCTGGCCCTCTGGCTTGGCGCCGATGCCTCCGCCGCTTTCCAGACCGTCGTCATCCTCGGCATCATCCCAGATGCCGCCGCCACCGCCGCCGCTGTACAGCGCGAGGTCGTCGTCCTCAAGGTCGCCGATGGAGTAGGGCAGCTGGGCGAGCTGCCGCTTACGCCGCTTGCCGCCGCTGACGCCGCCACCAGCAGCGACGCCACCGCCACCGCCGGCGCCGCTGCCGCCGCGCAGGGGGCCGCCCGGCGAGTGGCCGGTGGGGTCGGGCAGCGGGCCGAGTTCGTAGCTGGCGTGGTCCAGGGCCTCCGCACCGGACAGGAAGGAGTCCAGGTCGAAGTTCAGCAGGTTCTCGCCGCTGCCGCCAGCCGAGGAGCCACCGCCGGTGAAGCTGGCGAAGCCGCTGCTGCTGCCGCCGCCGCCGCTGCCCTGACTGTCGGGCGGCGACGGCTGCGACTGCAGGCTGAGGTCGGGCAGCGGGTCGAAGGCGGAGTCGCCGAGAAGGTCGATCTGAGGGACGCCCGCTGCCGGGGGCTGGTCGCAGGCCAGAATGCCGTCGGCCTGGTTAAACAGCAGGTGAAGGACGTCGTCATCGGAGGCTGCTGCAGGCGGAGCAGCGGGCTGGGCAACAGCGGAGGCCATGCTGGGCTGGGCTGAGCGCTGGATTAGTTAATTGACCGAGTGGTTTCGCCAACTTGCTGATGTATATATTTGATTTCAATGGCCATATAAAGTACAAGTAAGACAATAGATTATGTAGATTAGGTAGAAATAAATATACTTAAGTAAGCAATAGCGAACCCATTTGCAAATAATTTTTTACAAAACAGAACACTATATAATTTGCTTTTAAGTCCTAAGAGGCCAATATGATACTTTGATAGGCTGTAAATTACAGTTGAATATGGAGATACCTTGACAAAGTAATTTTATAAGGGATTAGCTAATGACAATTTCTAATACATCATAAGCTATTTTAATAAAAAAGTATATAAAAAATCAATGGATATATAGCTTGTCACTGCATCATATTTCATTATAAGCCATAGCATATAACTTAGTATAAAGCTGAGGTCCATTAACAACATTAACTTATTTGTATGAGTATCATTGTTAGAAATTGATTTTTTTAGAAATTTTAATAAGTCTTTATTGAAATTTTTCTAAACTGCAAGTTAATACTAGATATCAATAGAATACATATTTATATATTTCAAGGACAAAATTATGCAAATAGAAATGGCAAATAATCATATAAATATAATGGATCATTTTTAACTAAAGTAAATTTTAAAGTCTAGATTTTGATAAACCTAGAGTTTAGCTATCTATTATTATTTTTTTTATGAAAATCACTTCAATCGTAAAGAATGGATGTCGAATATATTTTGGGAGAAGAATTCTTAATGGAATATACATTTTGATTTTATTGAATTTCCCTGAGTGAAAAAAAGTTAAATTATATCCAAAACAGTACAAAACAAAAGTCTATAGCCACGACATATAAAATGCAAAGCAATCTAATCTGGTCATTCTACATTAAAGCTGTAGTCATGGAAATTACGTGTTTTTTTCAAGTTTTAGAATTTGATGTCGTAACAAAAAGTCAAATTTCAGACCCTAGGAATGTTTTCGTGAGAAACTATTACGTTGAATCAGATAAACAAATACTTTGATTACTCTGGAAGGTTTAAGCAACATAGTAACAATTAAACTAATTGAATGGTTTTATGTTACTATAAAATTATTGAGTAAAGTTATTGTATTTGATACTATCAGACAGTTTTCTCGGCTAATATACCTCGGCTAGTATATTATTATAAATCAACAGGACGTCGCCATAAATTCTTTGGTTGGAGACAAAGACAAGAACTATAAATGACTAAATTTATACATATCATTTTACACTCATTTTAGCGCCAAAGGCGCTATATTTTGGTGCCCTGAAGCAAATTTATTGATTCCCAAAATGTGTCCTAATTTGCATTGACGGGGTGGGGGACATGGCATATAGCTTTTACTCAAGGACCAACTGCATATAACTATATACAGTGGTCCTTGCTTTTACTGTGGGAACACGCCCCCCCCGTTCCCCCGGGCAACGCCACTGTCCAAAATTTACTTGGATAAGATCAAAGTTTTTTGTGGCGCTGACTCAAATCAGTTGACTCTTCGGAGGGAATGAGTTAGATGCACCAGCAAAACGATCAGCAAGTCTGAAACCTGTTTCCTCACTTTGACATAAAAAACTAACTACTATGTAACTAATACACACGTTAACTTCAGTCGGCTTGCTGACCGTGGCATATGAGCCAGAAAACTCCTACTACAGTTAGTAAGTTTTATTGTTTTGGTTATACTTTTCTTATTGCTCAAAATATGAAATACTTATTTTCCAAGACTACGCTCACTATAGTTTTAAATTACTGGCATGTTCTGCAGCGTTCGATAGTAAATATGACAGTTTGCGACTAAGTACTATCTATTGATAAATTAGCATTTTCTATGTGTTAAAAAACTATCTGTTCAGAATGAAAAATGAGCAAATCTTTGAATATATGATTTTTGAATATTATTTCATTTAGATGTTATCATGAAGGCAATTGCTAGAGTTCCAGCACCGGAACCCGTTTTCTAAAGGCTATAGATCCGACAGTGCCTCCGGCAGTGCAGCAAAATAAAACTAAAGCTGTAAAGGTTTCATTTTTAATCAGTGGCACAGTTACGGTGGCTATAGCAGGCCTGTCCCCGAAATTCTGTAGTAAAAGTTACCCCACCCCATTAAAATTCTGCATGGTGAAATCCTCCCATACCCCTGCAAGAGAAAAATTTTCTGCTTATCAAAAACCCCATCTAGGTACTTAATGCCCCCCCCCAAATTAAATTATCTGCATCACTGTTTGTAATATATGCATACTATATACTTCTAGCTGACTCTAGATTTTAGATTAGCAATTCTTCAAATAATTGCCCTTCTCTACTACATGTTTTCAAATAATCTAAGCTTTGATTCTTTTTTAATTTTAGAATACAAAAGTAAAAAAAACTAAGTTAATACAAATTTACTAAAACATTTATTAATATATATATAACTTAGTTACTTTGACTAATGACTTTTTATTACTAATTTACCAATTAGTGTGGGTTGATTTCATTGTTTTTAATGAAAATGCTCATAGACAAAGTGATTTTTTTATTAAGATTAGTCTGAAAAAAAGCTTAACAATACTCTTTGACAATTACTTAGTAATACTTAAAGATCTCAATGCTGAAATTCATTCTTTTTTAAGAACCCCAGTGGTTAATTGCACTATTTAATAAAGTTCAGAAAATTTCAGTCTACAAGCTATAAAATTTGTTTGAAAATATGGAGTCCTGTGCAACGATAATTGCAGGATCCTTCAACAGCCTTTGAATTCGAGGTCTGTGTTGATAGTCTGGATGGTGCCATCGCGGCAGAGGCTGGTGGCGCAGACCGCATCGAGCTGTGCTCAGCCCTGGTGCTGGGTGGCCTGACACCCTCGCATGGCCTGTTTGAATCGGTGCGCAAAGCTGTCCAGATCCCAGTCTTCCCCATGCTGCGGCCGCGGCCTGGCCACTTTGTCTATTCAGCCGCAGAGTTGGAAGTGGCGGGCATCGACGCCGCGCACTTTGCCAGAGCTGGCGCGGATGGCCTGGTCTTCGGAGCGCTGACCCTGGAGGGTCGAGTTGACGTTGACGCCTGCGCGGCCGTTTGCGGTATGGAAGGGTGCTCAGAGCTTGACAGTGACCCGGATATCCCAGTTTCATTCCTTTCCAGTTTGATCCCACTTTTATCCCAGTTCGATCCCTGGTTGAGCGTAGGTTGATCCAAGGCTGATCTCAACTTGATCCCAGTTTGACCAAATTTTGATCCTAGTTTTATCCAGCCTGATCCCAGTTTGATCCCAGTTTGATCCCAGCATGATCCCAGTTTGATCCCAGCCTAATCCTAGTTTGATCCCAGTCTGATCCCAGCTTGATCCAAGGCTGATCCCAACTTGATCCCAGCTTGATCCCAGCTTGATCCCAGTTTGATCCCAGCCTGATCCCAGTTTGATCCGACTTTGACCAATGTTTAATACCAGCTTGATCACTCATTAATCCCAGTCTCAACTCCCGTGACCTCTCCCGGTAGCCCGCGCTCCAGGCCTCGCCTTCACCTTCCACCGCGCCGTGGACGCCTCTCGCGACCCGCTGGAAGCCGCGGCTGACATTCGCGACCGCCTGCCCGCCGTTTTCACCCGCCTGCTGTCCAGCGGTGGCGCCAAATCCGCCCCAGCCGGAGTCGATTGTCTGCGCCAAATTGGCGCCATTCTCGGCGCCGCTGGCGGCCGCGTCCAGCTCATGGTGGGCGCCGGAGTCACCCGCGCCAACCTGGCCGGTCTCCTGCGCGACACCGGCGCCCGCGCCTTCCACGCCTCGGCCAGCGCGCCAGCGCCGGCGCCACCGGAGGGTGCCTTCCAGCATCCTAGCGTCGGCTTCGGACCGAGCGGCCTCCCCGAGGACGACTGGCGGCTGCTGCGGGTGACGGACGCCGGGGTCGCGGCCGAGCTGCGGGCTGTCGCTCAGCAATTTTTCGCCTCCCGGTAGGCGGCGACCGCCTGAAGTCCCCGATGGCTCGGGCTGCCATCTCCAATCAACTGCCCGCCTCTGTCTGTCTGTCTGTCTGTCTGTCTGTCTGTCTGTCTGTCTGTCTGTCTGTCTGTCTGTCTGTCTGTCTGTCTGTCTGTCTGTCTGTCTGCCAGCTTAGCAAGCAGCTGCAAAAATTGTCACTCAATCTGAACTACTGCAATTTCAATTAAATTGCATTGAATTCTTTCGATTGAATGTGGAAAATTTTTTGCATATTTTTTACTCCCTTGTGACTTGATTGCTGTGTTTTTGTCCGCCAACGACAATTTTCTCCCCAGATGGAGACTTTTATCCGCCAAATTTTATCCTCCTTTACTCAGCATCCGTGATGCCCTACAGCCATTGCTGATGCTCCTCACTGAGAATCCATCGGTTTCATTTTGCGTCAGAAATTGGGACACAAGCGAACAGTTCTTGCACTGTGCTGTCATTTTTTGCGTGAAAAAGTGCTCAGAAACACCGGGGTGTTTGATCCAGAACTACTCGGTAGTTTTAACTTTTTGACATATTTTATGAGCTCTACAATAACCGAAGTTTGTCACGATATTCAGGCTAAAAAACGTGTAAATCTGATCGAGCTGTATAGCCTCGAACTTCGAAAGGTGTTTAAGATAGGTGAGAGTAAAGTTTTGGTATCAGGTGTTGTTAAAAAATCTCAAACTTCGCTTGGTCGCCAGGCTCACACGAGTACCATCATCCGGGTGGTGGTGAGGCTGGTGCCAACAAGATAAGAAGAGTCCGGGAAGCCGGTCAGGAACACTGTAGCAGTTGGTGAACCGCCAGCCAACGTTGCCGTTGCGGTTGGAGCAGCTCCCCAGGTTTAAGCAGCAGTCGGGCTTGGGGCTGCAGGTGCACTCGTTCGATCGGTCGTAGGTTGAGAACTGGGCGCCGTTGTGGTAGATGAACAGGTCCCTGAGGAGTGTTCGATCTGTTAAAGACTTTGCATCCAGCCATCTGAAAGAGCTTCAATGTACAAGGGGATAAACAGTAGAAGAAAAATACTTTAGTTCACCTGGTGTCCGAGTAGTTTCTACTGAGCAGGGCGCCCAGGCCCAGGGCGTAGTTGGTGCTGGCCGGGCCCATCGTGAAGCCGTCTTACACCACCGCTATGTGGTCGCCTCCGTAGGACTCGGCCTCGAAGCGGAGGATGCGGCTGCCCCCCGCCGTGAGGCTGTGCATGCGTGCCAAGCCTGCCGGGTGGGGAAACTGGATTTGGCTTGTCCGAGCACTCCCTGATCCTGTCCGAGCACTCCCTGATCCTGTCCGAGCACTCCCTGATCCTGTCCGAGCACTCCCTGTTCCTGTCCGAGCACTCCACTGTTCCTGTCCGAGCACTCCCTGATCCTGTCCGAGCACTCCACTGATCCTGTCTGAGCACTCCCTGATCCTGTCTGAGCACTCCACTGCTTTTGTCCGAGCACTCCCCTGTTCCTGTCCGAGAACTCCTGATCCTGTCTGAGCACTCCACTGTTCCTGTCTGAGCACTCCCTGATCCTGTCTGAGCATTCCACTGTTCCTGTCCGAGCACTCCACTGTTCCTGTCCGAGCACTCCACTGTTCCTGTCTGAGCACTCCCTGCTTTTGTCCGAGCACTCCACTGTTCCTGTCCGAGCACTCCACTGTTCCTGTCCGAGCACTCCACTGTTCCTGTCCGAGCACTCCACTGTTCCTGTCCGAGCACTCCACTGTTCCTGTCCGAGCACTTCCTGCTTTTGTTCGAGCACTCCACTGTTCCTGTCTGAGCACTCCACTGTTTCTGTCCGAGCACTCCACTGATCCTGTCCGAGCACTCCCTGATCCTGTCCGAGTACTCCACTGTTCCTGTCTGAGCACTCCCTGATCCTGTCCGAGCATTCCACTTGTTCCTGTCTGAGCACTCCCTGATCCTGTCCGAGCATTCCACTGTTCCTGTCCGAGCACTCCCCTGATCCTGACTGAGCACTCCACAGCCTGGTCACTCACCCATCCAGTAGTCGGTGGTGCAGCTCCCGAAGCCAGCCTCATACTCGGCCCAGGGCCTGGCAAAGCCCACGTCGTCATTCTGGGCCTTCATGAGCAGAAGGTAGGTCTCGCTGCCGTAGCACACGTGGCACTGGGAGGGACAGCTGCCGGCTGTTGGGCCTGCGGTTGGAGGTGAGTCAGGGAGCTGGATTGGGTCGGAGGTGGGTCAGGGAGCTGGATTGGGTCGGAGGTGGGTCAGGGAGCTGGATTGGGTCGGAGCTGTGGGTCAGGGAGCTGGATTGGGTCGGAGGTGGGTCAGGGAGCTGGATTGGGTCGGAGGTGGGTCAGGGAGCTGGATTGGGTCGGAGGTGGGTCAGGGAGCTGGATTGGGTCGGAGGTGGGTCAGAGGTGGGTCAGGGAGAGCTGGATTAAGTCAAAAGCCAAACTGATTCGAAAGTGGCCATATGCGTTGCCAGGAGGCCCCAGTCCGAACTGCAGCTCACCAACAGCAGCCGTGACCGTCGGGTCGACGGCGCCGGGCCGTTGAAAGATGGGCAGCCCCGACCGAATGCGGCAGCCCGCCAACGGCGACATCTCGAAGACGCCGGGCGAGGCCGCAGGCGGGGAGGCCGGCGGCGACTTGGCGAAAGCGAAAGACTGGCAGTCGGCGTCACCCAGCAGCAGGCAGAGGGCGGAGCAGTGCACCGCGGAGGCGGCCGACGCGCTGACGGTCTGGACAGCTGTCCGAAGGCTGCAGCAGCAGCTCGAAATAAGTCGGACCGTCTGAGATTTGCATGAGAGCGGTATAGATAGATATGTGGATATATAGATAGATAGATAGATAGATAGATAGATAGATAGATAGGTAGATAGATAGATAGATAGATAAATATATAGATAGATAGATAGATAGATAGATAGATAGATAGATATATAGATAGATAGATATATAGATAGATAGATGGATATATAGATAGATAGATGGATATATAGATAGATAGATAGATAGATAGATAGATAGATGGATATATAGATAGATAGATAGATAGATAGATAGATAAATAGACAGACAGATAGATAGATAAGACAGATAGATGGACTCAAAAAAAACGTCAGGGACTCACCTGATGGTCGCAGAGGCGGCAGGGCAGGTGGCCCCAGCAAAGCACAGGGCGCCCAGCAGGCAGAGCAGACGGTTGATGACTTAAAATGCAAGAGCTATCAAAGCGGGATTCCAGAATCCCATCCTTGTTCCCAAATTTATGCGAACTAGTTGCTAAGCTGTATCTAGGATAACAAAGGTATCAACACAAATTTGAATCAAATTTCTGGCTCTGAAAGATTTCATTTGTTTGAAAGCAGCAGAGGATTTGAGCCGCTTCAGCCACTTTCGGCTTCCTCTTTTACTCGAGTGCTTCTGCCATTCTTGCAAAATTGAATTTTTTAAGCATATCACAGCAGATGCGGCACTGTAAGGCAATGGGACATGTCAGGGCGGGGAATGTCAGGGTGGGAATGTAAGGATGGGGAATGTCAGGGTGGGGAATGTAAGGATGGGGAATTTCAGGGTGGGGAATGTAACGATGGGTAATGTCAGAGTGGGGAATGTAACGATGGGGAATATCAGGGTGGGTAATGTAAGGATGGGGAATGTCAGGGTGGGGAATGTAAGGATGGGGAATGTCAGGGTGGGGAATGTCAGGGTAATGTCAGGGCGGGGAATGTCAGGGTAATGTCAGGGTGGGGAATGTAAGGATGGGGAATGTCAGAGTGGGGAATGTAAGGATGGGGAATGTCAGGGTGGGGAATGTAAGGATGGGGAATTTCAGGGTGGGGAATGTAACGATGGGTAATGTCAGAGTGGGGAATGTAACGATGGGGAATATCAGGGTGGGTAATGTAAGGATGGGGAATGTCAGGGTGGGGAATGAAAGGATGGGGAATGTCAGGGTGGGGAATGTCAGGGTAATGTCAGGGCGGGGAATGTCAGGGTAATGTCAGGGTGGGGAATGTAAGGATGGGGAATGTCAGAGTGGGGAATGTAACGATGGGGAATATCAGGGTGGGGAATGTAACGATGGGGAATATCAGGGTGGGTAATGTAAGGATGGGGAATGTCAGGGTGGGGAATGTAAGGATGGGGAATGTCAGGGTTGGGAATGTCAGGGTGGGGAATGTAAGGATGGGAATTTCAGGGTGGGGAATGTAAGGATGGGGAATGTCAGGGTGGGGAATGTAACGATGGGGAATATAAGGATGGGGAATGTCAGAGTGGGGAATGTAACGATGGGGAATGTCGGGGAGGAGAGCAGAGATGCAAAGAACTGGAGTCGGTAAGTCGGCATGAATCAGAGACTCCAGCCGAAAAATAATAATCTGTTGATGGATTCTGGCTGACAAACAGAATTTGTAGCGCAGAGAAGAGTTTAAAATTGATTACATTGGCTGGCACGTGACGCTAGCCAAGTCAATCGAGTTTATTGAAGTAAAACCCATCAAATCAGTTTGTCACTCAGTAATTTTAAAATAAGTCAGTCGAAAGTCAAATCTTGCATCAAAATTTGAAAAAGATTCCACCCAGTTGTAAGCACAGAATGTACTAGCAAAGGCAAAAGCGTCATCAACACAGGCAAATGCAAGGCATGAAAGCAGATCTGAACACTGCTGTGTACGATGAGATGGCACATGGCATGGCAACACCTGAGCAGCAGTAATAGTTAAAAATAGTCTGCGCATGGCTGGTAAAACAGAGCTGGGACAAAGACAACAAAAGCAGATCATGGACTCCTGAAATTAACAATCAGAGCAAAGCTAAAGATGCAAACCCTGTCTTAGCCAATCAGAACAAAGCTGAGGATGCGAACCCTGCCTCAGCCAATCAGAGCAAAGCTGAGGATGCGAACCCTGCCTCAGCCAATCAGAACAAAGCTGAGGATGCGAACCCTGCCTCAGCGAATCAGAGCAAAGCTAAGGATGCAAACCCTGCCTCAGCCAATCAGAGCAAAGCTGAGGATGCGAACCCTGCCTCAGCCAATTAGAGCAAAGCTGAAGAGGATGCGAACCCTGCCTCAGCCAATCAGAGCAAAGCTGAGGATGCGAACCCTCTGCGACACTTTACGAATTAGAGTCGTATTTCGTATGTATAACACCTCTATTTAGTCTACTTGAGTTAGTAGAAAGTTAAGCGCTAACTTAAAGACTCTTAAGACGACTTTTTACGATTCTGCAACTCTCGTGATGCGCTCGCGACTCAACAGTCGCCAGAGTCACCAGTAAGTTGTTTGCAATGACCCTTTAGCGATTCTTAACACCATTCAAGACTTGTACAGAAGATTACTGTAATTGTGATTGAGCGGGAGCCATAAGACCGGAGACTATACTTGATATATTTCAGCGCACTGAACTTCAGCTTCCAGTCCAGTGGCGCGAACAGTCCATGACTAATATGTATATAAGCTATAATTCCAGTAACTACAAAAACAGACGGAAAGTATGAAAAACTTTGATTCAATCTTAAGCCATGGAAATGCATGCGGAACGGTGTGAAATATTACAAACATTAATTTAAAAGAAAGTCAGAATTCTTTTTTGAAATCACAATTTTGATTAAAAATACAGTATTTTTTGTTTCACAAAAGCACAGCATTAACATATTTCAAATTCATTATCACGGTACTAACAGTAGTCTAAGAGAATATGAGCTATAAAATACGCAGTCTGCCCGCTGAACAGAAAATAGTAATAAAATTTCAACTGGAGCAGAACGCAAGGCAATTTGCTTGCAATGTTGATTATATAATTTTAGTATTTATCCCATAGCTGAGATTTACACAATACAGTATACAACCAATCTCAGGGTGAGATTTCGCATCTATCAACTAATCTCATTGTGGGATTTTGCATCTATCAATTAATCTCATTGTGGGATTCTGCATCTATTAACTAATCTCAGGGTGAGGTTTTTCAACTATCTATCAATCTCAGGATGAGATTTTGTATCTATCAACTAATCTCACTGTAAGATTGGTTTCATCTAACAAATCTCAGGGTGAGATTTCGCATTACTAAAAAATCCGAGCGATATTTGAATCTTTTAAAAAATCTCAGGGTGAGATTTTTGCATAAATAGGGAGACACGAGCTGGCAAAGCTGCCAGTCCCTACCTCTGCTGCCCCCAGGCTGCACTTCCGCCGCCTCTGCCGCCGCCGCGATGCTGAGGGTGGCCGGGGCCGCGCCGGTGCGCCGGGTAGCGGCCGTGCGGGTGCAGCCTGGAGGCGCCGTTCCGCCCGCCGCTGCCGGCCTGGGGCACGGATTTTCTCGCCGAGTGGCCGCGCACGAAACTGCCGCCGCCGACGCCGCTATAAGTCGCCGCCGTCGCCACCGGATGGTCGCTGGTGCTGCGTCGAAAACCGCCCACGCATCCGGCAGCTGCAGCTGCAGCGGCGGCCGCCGCCAGGGCGTTTGACGACGAAGCCGTCGACGAAGAGTTGGCGGAGATCCAGGAGTCCGTGGGCGATTGGACCGGGTCAGAAGTGGACGCGGTGCGCTGGACGATCTGGGCGAAGGTGGGGCGGCGCTCCGGCTCCAGGGCGGGGTGCAGCCGCTGCTGCTCCGACAGCAGGGAGATGCCCGACAGCGACTCGATGGTGGCCGTGATGGACGGCGACGCCGAAGCTTCAAGGGCGAGCCCGCTGACGGCCTCCTCGTGGTAATAGCCGTTGGAGACAGCGGGCGAGGCGGCGGGACAGTCGGCGAGGCTGAGCTGCACGAGCTTCTCGATGCCGCCCCAGTGCTTGACCCACAGGCCGGGCAGCGGCAGGCTGCAGTGGCTGGGCTTGGCCACCAGACGCGGCCGGAACTCCACGCGGATGCTGGGGGCACCGGCGGCGGGCGCCGGGGAGGCAATCCAGTCGGGCATGACGAAGGCGCAGGCGGAGCCGTCAGGGCTGGGGGCGGGCAGCATGCGGGCGCACAAGATCGAGTTGCCAAACAGGAGCTGCACGGACTTGACGAGCTCGTGCGGCCCTGGCACCGGCGGCTCGGCCGAGCTGTCCGAGGCGTCCTGGACAAGCGCGGCGTCCAGCAGTAATTTGCGGGGCCCGGGCAGGACTCGGCCGGGCCGCAACAGGCGGTGCACAGAGAGGCTCAGCGCCACTGTGGAACGACGCCGACACTGCGGCGAACCCGGAGACTCGGCGGCGCCGCCGACTGAGACAAGCGACGCCTCGACGGAGGCGCCCAGCCTGGGGTAGTGCCTGCGGGCGGGGTGGGCTGGATGCCTTAAACACGAATATTGCAGCATTACCGAATCGAAGCATTTGATGACAATCTAAAACAGGCAGGCAGACAGACAGACAGACAGACAGACAGACAGAAAGGCAGACAGACAGACAGACAGACAGACAGACAGACAGACAGAAAGGCAGACAGACAGACAGACAGACAGACAGACAGAAAGGCAGACAGACAGACAGACAGACAGACAGACAGACAGAAAGGCAGACAGACAGACAGGCAGACAGACAGAGACAGGCAGACAGACAGACAGACAGACAGACAGACAGACAGAGCAGCCTCACCTCTCAGCATGGCTGATCCTCCGCAGCCGCTCCTTGGCCTCCAGCAGGTCCTTCCTGTGCCCGTAGGACTTGACGCCCATGGCCAGCAGATCCGGGCCGGTCAGCGCCATGAAGGCGGCGCCGTCCACGCCGTGCTCAAGCATCACCCGACCGTACTGGGCGAGGTCGCCGCAGCCGCCGAGCCGGCCGGCCAGCCAGTGGCAGAGGTCGGCGGCCCGCCAGTCCGCGGGGTTGACATCGTTGAGCCGCAGCAGCCGCAGGTTGCCCGCCAGCTCGCTGCGCCGCACGCCGTCCAGCAGCCGGCGCTGGGCGCGCAGAGCCTCCTCCGTGTGGCGCATGCGCGCCAGGGCCGCGTCCAGCCAGCCGCGCCAGACCTCGCGCTGCCGGCCGAAATTGTCCAGCGCTGCCCGGGTGTCCGGGTCGGCCAGCTTCTCCAGCCGGCTCACAATGCTGCCGAAGGTCGGCCGCTTGGTCGGGTCCTCCGACCAGCACTTCTCCAGCAGCAGCGACAGGCCCGTCGGGCACTGCGGCGGCACTGGCAGTCGTTCGCCTTCCTCGACCACCGAGTACACGATCTGCGGGCGGGAGCCAACGAATCTCTTGGTACAAATATCCTCTCAGAGAAGCTTGCTTACCTTCGGTAACTATTCAAGATAGTCGTAGCCTTAGCAACTGGATTCCAGATAATCCTAGCCCTAGCAGCTAGATCCTAGATAATCCTAGCCTTAGCAACTATCCCAGCCTTAGGAACTAGATTCCAGATAATCCCAGCCTTAGCAACAAGATCCCAGATAATCCCAGCCTTAGCAACAAGATCCCAGATAATCCCAGCCTTAGCAACAAGATCCCAGATAATCCCAGCCTTAGCAACTATGCCAGCCTTAGGAACTAGATTCCAGATAATCTCAGCCTTAGCAACAAGATCCCAGATAATCCCAGCCTTAGCAACAAGATCCCAGATAATCCCAGCCTTAGCAACTAGATCCCAGATAATCCCAGCCTTAGCAACAAGATCCCAGATAATCCCAGCCTTAGCAACAAAATTCCAGATAATCCCAGCCTTAGCAACAAGATCCCAGATAATCCCAGCCTTAGCAACTAGATCCCAGATAATCCCAGCCTTAGCAACAAGATCCCAGATAATCCCAGCCTTAGCAACAAGATCCCAGATAATCCCAGCCTTAGCAACAAAATTCCAGATAATCCCAGCCTTAGCAACAAGATCCCAGATAATCTCAGCCTTAGGAACTAGATCCCAGATAATCCCAGCCTTAGCAACTATGCCAGCCTTAGGAACTAGATTCCAGATAATCTCAGCCTTAGCAACAAGATCCCAGATAATCCCAGCCTTAGCAACAAGATCCCAGATAATCCCAGCCTTAGCAACTAGATCCCAGATAATCCCAGCCTTAGCAACAAGATCCCAGATAATCCCAGCCTTAGCAACAAAATTCCAGATAATCCCAGCCTTAGCAACAAGATCCCAGATAATCCCAGCCTTAGCAACTAGATCCCAGATAATCCCAGCCTTAGCAACAAGATCCCAGATAATCCCAGCCTTAGCAACAAAATTCCAGATAATCCCAGCCTTAGCAACAAGATCCCAGATAATCTCAGCCTTAGGAACTAGATCCCAGATAATCCCAGCCTTAGCAACTAGATCCCAGATAATCAATGAGAAACGCATATCCAGCAAGTTGCAATCTCAATACAAATTTCACCTGCAGCGGCTGCAGACCCCTGAACGGCACCTGCCGGGTCAGCAGCTCCCACAGCACCACGCCGTAGGACCAGGCGTCGCACGGTTTACCCGCCGACCGGTCGCCGCGCAGCATCTCGACGGCCATCCAGGCGGGGGTGCCGGCCAGGGTGACCCCGGAGCTGCCCAGCACCACCCTGGCGGCGCCGAAGTCGCACAGCTTGCAGACGGAGAAGTCAGCTGTCAGCACCACGTTCTTCGACTTGAGATCCCTGCGGGGTTCACAGGGCAGCTGTTGACTCAGGGGCTTCTGCTCAAATTCTGCGATAAAGCGAATCTCGACTCTTTGAGGCCGCTCTCAGCAAACTTGATGTAGGCCGGGGTCCCAGACTTAGATGTACTTTGAAGAGCATCTTGTGCTTGATAATTTAAGAGCCAATGTGGAAAGCTTTGGGTCTGGGGATCTGGCAGGCTGGCCCAGCAACTGGGGATCTGGGAGGCTGGCCCAGTAACTGAGGATCTGGCAGGCTGGCTCAGCAACTGAGGATCTGGGAGGCTGGCCCAGTAACTGAGGATCTGGCAGGCTGGCTCAGCAACTGAGGATCTGGGAGGCTGACCCAGAAACTGGGGATCTGGGAGGCTGGCTCAGCAACTGAGGATCTGGGAGGCTGGCCCGGTCACTGACACTCTAGGAGGCTGGCCCAGCAACTGAGGATCTGGGAGGCTGGCCCAGCAACTGAGGATCTGGGAGGCTGGCTCAGCAGCTGAGGATCTGGGAGGCTGGCCCAGCAACGGAGGATCTGGGAGGCTGGCCCAGCAACTGGGGATCTGGGAGGCTGGCCCAGCAACTGGGGATCTGGGAGGGTGGTGGGTGGAACAGCTTGGGAATATGGGAGAATGGCGGGTGGAACAGCTTGGGAATATAGGAGGGTGATGATGATCAAGCCTAAGAATCTGGGAGTTGCAAAACAGTTAAACCCACCTGTGCACAATGGTCTGCGGCGCCTCATCATGCAGGTAGCGAACTCCGCAGGCAATCTGAGTGGCCCAGTTGAGCAGCCTGTCAGGCCCGAGGTCCCGGCCGCTGTCGTGCAGGTAGTCATAAAGTGAGCCGCCCTGGGCCAGCTCCGACACGATGCACTGATTGGGCCGCTGCAGGCTGGCCCCCAGCAGCTGGATGATGTTCCTGTGGCGCACCTGGTTGAGCAGCGCGGCTTCAGTCTGGTCCAGCTCAAGCAGCTTCTTCACCGCCACCTGTCTGTTTTCGCTTTTCCAAGTGGCCCGATAGACGCTGCCCTTGGAGCCGGCGCCCAGCAGCTCGTGGAACTGCAGGTCCGCGTACTGAATCTGGCGAATGCCAGACATGAGCAGCTGGAGGGGGCGGGGATCAAAGTTCAGATTCAAGCAAGTCACATTTTAACAGCAAGTTTATAAAAATTTATTAGAAAATATATATGAAAATGAACCTTATTTGTTATCTTTGAAAAATGATGACAGCTATACTTCTACTTTAAACACCAAGTTTTAAAAAGCAAATCAACAAAAATGATATTGCTAAGTTAAAAAATATCTAAGCTAAAATTTTCTATGCTTATATCATGACAAACTCAGATAATAAATTTGATTATATATATAGACCTAGCCATTGCATCTAATATAAGCATCATAGACATATACTATAATATATTATTTTAAGTCTTTCTACATTTATGCACTTGCTTATGTTTAACAGTCAGTAGAATAGGCAAAATGGCCTTAGCATTAGTTGGGGAAACTTAAACACATTGCCTTAATATGCTAAGAACCTTTTTATAAATACAATAGTAAAAAATAGTTGATTTATGCCTTGATGTACCTATATGCCACAATTTTGCTACACTATACTAGGCCTATTAAAAATGCTATTTTTATTATATCATGTCATGTCTTAATATGCTACACTTGCCATTATAAGCAACTTATTACCTCTTGCTATGCAATGCTAGACCCATGTATTATCTTCTTGCATTATATAGCAAAGACACTATTGTAAGAATTTTGATAGTTGCATTATTTTAAGGTGTTTTTTATAATTATTAAACTATTTGAAGCACTATAAAAGTTAATGCATTTATATAACTTGTAAAATATGTAAGATATTAATAAAAGAGATTAGTATTATTGATCAAAACATTTATTGCTAGGAAGAACCTTAATAAGATAGTATCTAATACTTTTCCAATAGAAACATCATTTTTGAATTGCAGATAAAAGTTTATTTATTATTAACGGTATATTTTTATATTATCACATTATCAAATTGGGTTTCAATATATTTTTAGATGCTTCTTACCTAATTAAATGCCTAAACTTAAACTAAAGGCATATTTTCCTATCTTTGCAATGTATTTCTATAGAAACCATAGATCTTACTATTTATTATTATAATCTCTCTATTCTAGGTTTATTACAAAAGGTTTTTGGAAATAGAATATAATGTTTTATATTGTCATTTGAAAAAAAATGACTTAACTAGTTTGCCACTTTTCTATATATCAAAATGATTCAAGAAAAAAATGTATTTTTACATATAGACTTATGTGTACATTCCTAAGAAATCTAGTATGAGGTTTTAGCAAGAGATAGGCCTATAGGGATTATAATAAACAATTTATTTAGCCTAAAATATTCTATTAAACAATAGCAACTAAATTCTAAAAGAACTATGGTGTCAAATCTTAAAGGCCATCTAGGAAAGAGGCTAGGCCCCTATAATTTACACTTGTAGTAAGGCAAAAATGTTCTTATATATGGGCCTAAATTTAATTTATAATTATAGCCAAGCCAATTTTTTACTTATTTTACAATTGTTTACCTATTATAGGCCCTACTACTCTTAAAATGACCTAGTTAGCCTTTTTCAATCCTATATACTTTTTTCTAGATCTGCACTTGAACTTGAATGTTGAATATGATTTATAAAATATAGGTCTAAGGATTAAATCAATAAAAGGCTCCCCCAGCCCCCCTCAGCCACAGCCAAAAAATGTGGGCCATATTGATTGTGGGCCAGACAATATACCAAGTCTTTTGTCCACTATTGGGTTGTATTGCTTAGTATAGCTTGCATCCCTTCCCTAAAAACATTTCTGGATCCGTGCCTGATTTATTTTACTACCACGTCCACACAACACGGCCGACGGATCTTTCGAAGAAATAAAAAGAAGCACGAAGCACATTCCTCAAGAATTTGAAAGTTAGTTTATCATTTTTAAACAAAGCTAGTGAAATATTGACTTTAAAATTTACGTTATTGCTCAATTTAATACAAAAAAATGTATGAAAACTTTTTTGAATTTATATTAAAATCAATATTGTATTGCTTAAGACTATTTAAAAAGAGTTTCCTTCTTTTTCAATTTTGCATAGCTGAGATTTTTCTGTGCGCCTGCATGGACTCCGACGAGGAGAGACAAGGGGCTGTAAGTATTGAGTGCCTTTTTTAAATAATTTCCTTGTTTGTACTATTTTACTTAAGCAATAATTCACTCGTACGGGTGACTTGAACCTTTGTCTCATTTTAAACTAAGAAGAATTCCCCATTGATAAGAGAAAAGAGATATCCCCCATATCTCTGACTTACATTGTCGGCTTTAAAAACGTTGTATAATTTATGATTGATAAAATAAATGATTTATTAAATAGGACGTGTAGCTTTTTGCCTGATTATTTTTCTGTGTTCATATGAACTGATGGTAGATTATTCACTATGTCTTTCCTGGACACTATATACATCTACGTACGATACGTAAATGGGATATAAATTTTCAAGCCCATTTTTATAAGTATTCCGGGTCATTTATACACCATACGATATTCTTAACAGAACGCATGTTTTGTAAGTTAACAACGAATACAATCTCCGATTCAATTCATATTGTCTTAACTTAGCATTTCAATCTAAGATTGTGTTAAATTTAAAACTTCCCCCAGAACAAGTCCATTTTCCACAATCAGCCATTTGATGAGTCGTTGCAAGTCTCCGACCCAGAAGACATAGACAGTACATATGAGCCAACTCCGAGAATAGGAGGAGTAGGTAAGCAGGAGGTTTTACTGGAAGGAGGTTCTTTAAAAGCGCGTCGTGTTTTTCAATAGATTGAACTCAACTGCTAATCCAATAATTTCTTAACAATATTAAACATATTTTGTATAACGAAAAATTGGTTTGAATTTGCTCGTAATCAGCAGCAATTGGCTCACAAATTGCCTTGCAATATAAAAAAAATGTTTTCAACGGATTTTTACTCAATGATTTCTGTATCACGTAGTTGTATTTAACCTCGCTTTAAACAGCTGCGTTGCTTATCGCTACATTCGCTAAATTCATGACCGAATTTCACAGGAAAACTTGCACAGTAACAAACCCTACGACGAGTCCATTGATATTCCCGACACTGAGGATATAGCCACACCCCGAGTGCCATCGTTCAGTAAGACTATTTCCTTTAGTTTACTCTGCCTTAACAAATTACTGCTTATCCAAACATAATACACTACTATATTGCTGTCTTCAGTAGTATCGTTAGTACCTCAACGTAATTATGCTTCTCGCACTGCGATGCAAATCTTGCACTTAATTTGCTTAACTCTGGGCATAAATCTTGCACAAATTGCTGCCGCTATCCACAACTGTTGCCCCCCCCCCCGATTGCCCTTGCCACTTTCCAGCATTAATCGGGCCTGAGCAGCAGCTGCCTTGAGCACGCAACCCCCCCCCCCGTGACTCAAATGACACACAATTATTATGAGCTTAGAAGACATTCTCCTCAATTCCTTCCTGCTCTTCCCGCTCAGCCCGAGCTCCCTACCCGAGGGGAAAGGGGATCCCAGGCTGAGGCTCCCCCCCCCCCGAGCCCGAACCTCTCCCCCTTCCCTCCGCAGATTCCCTAACGAGCTCCGCAGTCCGCACTGCACACCTTGCCTATAGGAGGGGCTGGGCAAGACGAAGCTGAGCCACTAAGGTATAATACCGAGGCCAGTCCTCCCCAGGGGGGTCAGCTGCTTTTCCAACTTCCCAAATCCCCATCGCTTCGATGTCACAGCTTCCCGACCAGCCCCACCTGTGGTTCGGCGAGCAGCAGCTGCGGCCCCCCGCCCGGCTGAAAGTCCTCAGGCACCCGCCGCCGCCTCCCGCAGGACCGGGTCGAACTCCAGACAGTCGGCAGCAGCAGCAGCAGCAGCAGCATCTCAGGCCCGGCTCGGAGGACAGCGGCAGCGGAAGGTCTCAGAGAATGGTGAGCTGCGGCAGCTGCAGTCCACGGCCGGATCAAGGAGGGGATGGGAGAGTTCATTTCTAGAGGAATGCAGAGGTTTAGGGAACAGACGCATTATCTCAAGCACCATCACCATCACTATCATCACCATCATCACCATCACCATCACCATCCCCATCACCATCCCCATCACCATCCCCATCATCATCCCCATCACCATCCCCATCACCATCCCCATCACCGACAGCAGCAGCAGCCGCAGCAGCAGCCGCGAGCTCCGGCCCGCTCGCCAACCGAGGAGGAGGATGACGAGAGCGGCTCCGAGAGCGGTGAGGAATCCGAGGAGGACGACACGCAGCCGATCGAGGGCGCGTACAACCCCGAGGACTACAGGGACGTGAGCGCCAGCCACCCGGAGTTCGCCGAGCTGTTCGACTACATCAAGCGCTACACGCCGCAGCACATCGAGCTGGACCACCGCCTCAAGCCGTTCATCCCGGACTTCATCCCGGCCGTGGGCGACATCGACGCCTTCATCAAGGTGCCGCGGCCGGACTCGAAGCCGGACCAGCTGGGCCTGCGGATGCTGGACGAGCCGTGCGCCAGCCAGTCCGACCCCACCGTGCTGGACCTGCAGCTGCGCGCTGTCGGCAAGCTGCTGGTGTCCAAGAAGACGCAGGTGTCCCGGGTGGAAAACGCCGAACGGAATCCGCACGCAATTGAAAAATGGATCTCCAGCATCTCGGAGCTGCACAAGCACAAGCAGCCGCCAACGGTGAACTACACCAAGCCCATGCCCGACATTGAGCAGCTCATGAGCGAGTGGCCGCCCGAGATTGAGGAGCTGCTTAAGGAGGTCGGGCTGCCCACCTCGGATCTGGAGTGCGACCTGCCCGCCTTCTGCGACATCGTCTGTGGTGGGTTGCGATTGGGTGGCTCATGGGTGCTTGAACAACCTGTATAAACACAGGGGCACTCAGGTGCGGACCACAGGACGCTAGAACACACGGTGCACAGGACGCTAACGCAGAGTGTACAGGATGCTAGCACAGGTTGTACAGGGACGCTAACGCAGGGTGTACAGGATGCTAGCACAGGTTGTACAGGGACGCTAACGCAAGGTTTACAGGACGCTAACGGAGGGTGTGCAGGGACGCTAATGCTGGGTGTACAGGACGCTAACACAGGTTGTACAGGACGCTAACACAGGTTGTACAGGACGCTAACACAGGTTGTACAGGACGCTAACACAGGTTTTACAGGGACGCTAACGGAGGGTGTGCAGGGACGCTAATGCTAGGTGTACAGGGATGCTAACACATGGTACAGAGACGCTAACACTAAGATAAGCCGCCTTTTTCGCCTTAGCAACTGGCATCCCTCTGCTCCCCCTCGCAGGCCTGCTGGACATCCCAGTCTACAAGAGCCGGGTGCAGTCCCTGCACGTGCTGTTCACCCTCTACTCGACCTTCGCCAACTCGCAGCACTTCCGCAGCCTGGCCGAGGGCAACAGGCTGGACAACCGGCTGAAGCAGCAGCCCCAGCAGCGGGAGAACTCCGACTATGACGGTTTCAACTGACAGCCTGTCTTGACCTTGTCAGTGTGCAAACAGTTTTTTTAGTTTTCCTTCTATCCTAGAATCTGCCACCTCTTCTGCTTGTTCAAAATAATACACTGGAAACTGACTGATAAGCTCAGTTTAATCGGCACCGAATAATTTAATTATCGTCTACATTTTAGGCATTTTTTTCAAACAGTTCTACTAACAAGTAGAGTATTCAGAGCACGATAAAAATTAAATCAAGTAAAAAAACACGACAAAATGAGATTGATGTTGTGAAGCTCCTGAATTTAATGAAAATTTCACCCAATGTCAGGCAGTCACTGGTGAGGCTTCAGGTCGAGTTTCTGACCGCATGCTCTTGAAAAAACAAATTGTTGCATATTATACGGCCAAGCTGGGATACTTGCTGCTCAGGTATTGCACTGGCTTCACTTTTGATGTGAATCTTATTAGTCTTTGCTTTGTCAATAATCTTATTATTTAATTAGTTCCACTTTTGAGCTTTCATAACAGCCTGCTTATAACATTGCCATGTTCTTCTATATTCTATATTCTACTCGTAGCGGGCAATGAACTGCTACTGGGGTCATAGGCAGCTGTACTTGGGTCATAGACAGCTAGTGGGGGTCATAGACAGCTAGTGGGGGTCATAGACAGCTAGTGGGGGTCATAGACAGCTGGTGGGGGTCATAGACAGCTAGTGGGGGTCATAGACAGCTGGTGGGAGTTATAGACAGCTGGTGGGGGTCATAGACAGCTAGTGGGGGTCATAGACAGCTGGTGGGAGTTATAGACAGCTAGTGGGATCATAGAGAACTATTGGAGGTCAAAGACAGCTAGTGGTGGTCATAAGGCTTTCATATAAAGAAATTTTTGCCCAGGTATTGTCGCAAGTTCAGTTTCGACTGGCCTCAGACAGCACAGCAAGCCGCCATCAACTGCCCTGCCGATGTTTCCTGCCCATTATCAAACAATGGGATTCCGCACTATTCTGGCTGCGAGCAAAGGAGGGTCCCGGACATTCCGAGAGATATTTCTGATGTTCATAAATCAGGTTAAGAAAAACAAGCTTGCAAAAGACTCTAAAAATCTGCTTTCAAAAAGATTTATTGTCCGGATATAACGCCTTACTATCTGGATTAGTTGGATTAGTAGGTAAATTTTTCAAAGGTTTGGTAGCTGGATAGTCTGCTGGATTTCAAACTCACTCGTAATCGATATGCTAGCTAGCTAGATAGATAATCCAATAGGTTAGTAGCTAGATAATCTGATAAATGAGTAGCTAGATAATCCGATAAATGAGTAGCTAGATAATCCGATAAATGAGTAGCTAGATAATCCGATAAATGAGTAGCTAGATAATCCGATAGGTTAGTAGCTAGATAATCCGATAAATGAGTAGCTAGATAATCCGATAGGTTAGTAGCTAGATAATCCGATAAATGAGTAGCTAGATAATCCGATAAATGAGTAGCTAGATAATCCGATAAATGAGTAGCTAGATAATCCGATAAATGAGTAGCTAGATAATCCGATAAATGAGTAGCTAGATAATCCGATAAATGAGTAGCTAGATAATCCAATAGGTTAGTAGCTAGATAATCTGATAAATGAGTAGCTAGATAATCCGATAAATGAGTAGCTAGATAATCCGATAAATGAGTAGCTAGATAATCCGATAAATGAGTAGCTAGATAATCCGATAAATGAGTAGATAGATAATCCAATAGGTTAGTAGCTAGATAATCTGATAAATGAGTAGCTAGATAATCCGATAAATGAGTAGCTAGATAATCCGATAAATGAGTAGCTAGATAATCCGATAGGTTAGTAGCTAGATAATCCGATAAATGAGTAGCTAGATAATCCGATAAATGAGTAGATAGATAATCCAATAGGTTAGTAGCTAGATAATCTGATAAATGAGTAGCTAGATAATCCGATAAATGAGTAGCTAGATAATCCGATAAATGAGTAGCTAGATAATCCGATAGGTTAGTAGCTAGATAATCCGATAAATGAGTAGCTAGATAATCCGATAAATGAGTAGCTAGATAATCCGATAAATGAGTAGCTAGATAATCCGATAAATGAGTAGCTAGATAATCCGATAAATGAGTAGCTAGATAATCCAATAGGTTAGTAGCTAGATAATCTGATAAATGAGTAGCTAGATAATCCGATAAATGAGTAGCTAGATAATCCGATAAATGAGTAGCTAGATAATCCGATAAATGAGTAGCTAGATAATCCGATAAATGAGTAGATAGATAATCCAATAGGTTAGTAGCTAGATAATCTGATAAATGAGTAGCTAGATAATCCGATAAATGAGTAGCTAGATAATCCGATAAATGAGTAGCTAGATAATCCGATAGGTTAGTAGCTAGATAATCCGATAAATGAGTAGCTAGATAATCCGATAAATGAGTAGCTAGATAATCCGATAGGTTAGTAGCTAGATAATCCGATAAATGAGTAGCTAGATAATCCGATAAATGAGTAGCTAGATAATCCGATAGGTTAGTAGCTAGATAATCCGATAAATGAGTAGCTAGATAATCCGATAGGTTAGTAGCTAGATAATCCGATAAATGAGTAGCTAGATAATCCGATAGGTTAGTAGCTAGATAATCCGATAAATGAGTAGCTAGATAATCCGATAGGTTAGTAGCTAGATAATCTGATAAATGAGTAGCTAGATAATCCGATAAATGAGTAGCTAGATAATCCGATAAATGAGTAGCTAGATAATCCGATAGGTTAGTAGCTAGATAATCCGATAAATGAGTAGCTAGATAATCCGATAAATGAGTAGCTAGATAATCCGATAGGTTAGTAGCTAGATAATCCGATAAATGAGTAGCTAGATAATCCGATAAATGAGTAGCTAGATAATCCGATAAATGAGTAGCTAGATAATCCGATAAATGAGTAGCTAGATAATCCGATAGGTTAGTAGCTAGATAATCCGATAAATGAGTAGCTAGATAATCCGATAGGTTAGTAGCTAGATAATCCGATAAATGAGTAGCTAGATAATCCGATAGGTTAGTAGCTAGATAATCCGATAAATGAGTAGCTAGATAATCCGATAGGTTAGTAGCTAGATAATCCGATAAATGAGTAGCTAGATAATCCGATAAATGAGTAGCTAGATAATCCGATAAATGAGTAGCTAGATAATCCGATAGGTTAGTAGCTAGATAATCCGATAAATGAGTAGCTAGATAATCCGATAAATGAGTAGCTAGATAATCCGATAGGTTAGTAGCTAGATAATCCGATAGGTTAGTATCTAGATAATCCGATAAATGAGTAGCTAGATAATCCGATAAATGAGTAGCTAGATAATCCGATAAATGAGTAGCTAGATAATCCGATAAATGAGTAGCTAGATAATCCGATAAATGAGTAGCTAGATAATCTGATAGACTAGATAAGACTAGATAGGCTAGATAATCCTATAGACTAGTAGCTAGATAATCCAATAGATTAGTAGCTAGATAATCCGATAGATTAGTAGCTAGATAATCCGATAGATTAATAATCCAACCGCAGGCTGCACATTTCGCTGGAACAGCAAACTGCTGATTTTCAGCAAGCCGTTAAAGGCCGAAAATTTGAGTCAAAACACAAAACAGGTGTCGGAACTTGGAGAGCCTCTTCAAAACTGATTGTGGCTTACGAAGAAAATGCGTAGAAATTTTTCTT
Source organism: Macrostomum lignano (assembly GCA_002269645.1). Taxonomy (NCBI): domain Eukaryota; kingdom Metazoa; phylum Platyhelminthes; family Macrostomidae; genus Macrostomum; species Macrostomum lignano. The sequence continues at coordinate 35,404 of NIVC01001867.1, read as the reverse complement.
AATTTTTTCTTGAACCATTGATTTTCTTTTCTGCCTCGTGACCTCCAGGCTGAGCCGGGGATCGGATTGCGCCCCCCTCGCTGACGGCGCCTCCCAGGCCAGCAACGAACAATCAGAACAGAAGCGCGGAAACAACCTCCGAGACAAAATGAAAAAAAAGGTCAGGAACTTTAATAATAGAAATTTTTTTCCTACCTTCAAACCAAAAAGCACCCCTGACATCAAAAGGGCACCCCTGACATCAAAATGGCACCCCTGACATCAAAATGCACCCCTGACATCAACATGGCACCCCTGACATCAACATGGCACTCCTGACATCAAAATGCACCCCTGACATCAAAATGGCACCCCTGACATCAAAATGGCACCCCTGACATCAACATGGCACCCCTGACATCAACATGGCACCCCTGACATCAACATGGCACCCCTGACATCAAAATGGCACCCCTGACATCAAAATGGCACATCTGACAAAAAAGGGCACCCCTGACATCAAAATGGCACCCCTGACATCAACATGGCGCCCCTGACATAGAAATGGCGCTCCTAACATAGAAATGGCGCCTCTGACATAGAATTGCCACCCCTGACATAGAAATGCCACCCCTGACATAGAAATAGCGCCCCTGACATAGAAATGCCACCCCTGACATAGAAATGCCACCCCTGACATAGAAATGGCGCCCCTGACATAGAAATGCCACCCCTGACATAGAAATGGCGCCCCTGACATAGAAATGCCACCCCTGACATAGAAATGGCACCCCTGAAATCAAAACGGCACCCCTGGAATCAAAATGGCACCCCTGAAATCAAAGCGGCACCCCTGGAATCAAAATGGCACCCCTGAAATCAAAACGGCACCCCTGGAATCAAAATGGCACCCCTGACATCAAAATGGCACCCCTGGAATCAAAATGGCACCCCTGACATCAAAATGGCACCCCTGACTCACCCCTGGGACTGCAGAAGTTGCACTCCTGACATCAAGTCAGTCTGTCCTCACTCGGCGACCCTGGAGCAAAGTTTGCCAGCAGGGCAAAACGCCAACAAAGGCAGGACTTGTACGCCTCTGATGATAGCAAAATATCAGCTTACGAAAGAGGGATTTGGTAGCGGAATGATTTCGGGGCAGCCCAGGCTCAGCCCCACCCGGCTGCCCCTCCTCATGGCAGCTCAACAGAGCCGGAGACAAAAGGATTCGGTTGGGGGGGGGGCGGGGAGCGGATGGAAAGTCTCAAGCGGAGAGGCTCAGGAGGGATTTTCGATAATCCGCAGCCGCCAGGCTGAGAGCAGGCGTGCAGGGGGCGGCGGCACTCCGGTCGGGCTGTTACTTGGACTGAGCTAATCCAGTAGCGCGCGATATAGTGAGGTTAAAGCGCGTCTTGTAATCGCGCATATAGACGAAGCGCGAACTAACGAAACGCGCAAATTGACAAAGCGCGCAAATTGACAAAGCGCGCACATTGACCAAGCGCGAAATGTACAAGTGCGCAATAATTTGAAAGAATTGTGACTGCACTTTCTACAGAACAGCTGCATCAGTTCTGTGGTGACTTGGCTGAGCTAGTTGTAGTAGTGCTGTTACCATGTACTTTATTCAGTGTTTTGGAGTTGGTGTTTTTATCCGTTTCACTACGTGCGCCTTTCTACATGTACAATGTTTCGCTGCACATTCTTACTCATGTACGCTCTTGCTCTCCATCCCCAAGTCTTATCCACCCAGTCGTAATCGTGCTCAAAAATTACCTCGTATCATGCGAATGTCATTCTACCCCGAGGCGAATACTTGAGATTGGCGCAGACCCTCGCCAGCCAGCTGCAGGGGAAGTCGCCAATTACTTGCCAAAAAAGCTCTCTGACGTCTTTAGCGTTCGGCTTTGAAGCAAATGAAAAGAAAATTCCCATAAATTCAGCGATTGAATATTGAATTTATTTGACGACAATAAACCGATAGCAGCTGGCTCGCCAGATGGCGCTGTTCCCTGCACAGAAGCCTTGAACACCACAGTACGGAGACTACTACGAGTAGAAAGTCCTGGGCCTAAGAGGTCGGGGAACTCGCCAAAACAACAGGTGCTAAGCAAAGCAGGCTGGAATATTTGAAGCGTGTCAGATGCTCCGGTCTCGCGAGCTTGCATTGATGCCCAGTGAAAAACATCAAACAGAAATTATTTTACATGCACAACACAGAGAAACGATCAGTACTCGTAGTCCGATTGCAAAACACAGGTAAAAGTTTATATAAGCTGGTGCTTTCAGTCAATGAGTTTTACACCAATATGGAATCGGTATGTTGATCCCTCCACCGGATTGGCTGGCGAGATCGCGGAGGCTGAGGTGGGTGATTCTGTGCTGCCACCTGATTGGCTGGCGAGATCGCGGAGGCTGAGGTGGGTGATTCTGTGCTGCCACCGGATTGGCTGGCGAGATCGCGGAGGCTGAGGTGGGTGACTAAATGGTCCAGCTTGATTGGCTGAATCTAGACAAAATTTATCAAACTCAGCCTCGCACGCCTTGGGAGGCCTGATGGCTCAGACGGGCCGCCTGGCTCGGTTCGCCCTGGCCCGGCCTGTCCTGGCCAGGATCTGGTACAGCCCGCGCCGGAAGCTCTCAGACAGGCAGCTGTAGATGGCGGGGTTGGCGCAGGCGTTGCAATAGGACAGCAGGATGGTCAGCTGGTTGAAGCGGTTCAGCGCCATCAGGTTGGCGGCCGAGACGTCGGGCAGGAAGAACACCCGACAGACGAAGAAGGCGGTGACGATGTCGGCGACGTGCAGCGGCAGCCAGCAGATGAAGAAGGAGAAGACCAGCGCCACAACCAGGGCGATGACGCGCCGACTGTTGGCGGCGCCGCGGTGCCGGCCGAAGCGCCACAGGCGGCGCAGCATCCGCACCGAGCAGAAGGCGATGATGACGAACGGCACGGCGTAGCCCAGCGTGGCGCGGCCGGCGAACAGGCCGATCTTGAGCGGGCCGTACTGCTCGGACAGCTCGTAGGTGCAGACGCCATTCTTCACCCGGTACACCAGCGGCCAGGGCAGCGCCACCAGTACGGCGCCGGCCCACAGAGCACCTGCGTAGCGCGGAGCGGCGGCCGCGAGCTGGGAGCCGCGCATCGAGCCCGCCACTCCGAGGCCGGCGGCGCTGCCGAGGCCGGAGACGGACAGGCAGCGGTCGACGGCCATGGCGGTGAGGAAGGCGGCGGAGGCGTGCATGGCCAGCGGCTGCAGGAAGTGCAGAAGTTTGCACATGGGGTCACCCAGAGGCCAGGCACTGGCCCAGAAGAACACGATGGTGTGCACCGGGGCGCAGATGGCCAGGAAGAACAGGTCGGCGGCGGCAAGGTGGGTCACGTAAGTGTGCACCGCGGACCGGCGATACTGCCTGGCACGGATGCTGACCAGGAGGATGAGGCTGTTTCCAAGGAGACCGGCGGAGGTCACCAGCAGGTAGACAGCCACAATGACGTTGTCTCCGGTTTGAGAGATCTCAGACAGGCGCTCGAGGTGGTTCTCGATGCTGACGCCGCAGTGCCATTTCCCTTCGTGGTCGGAGAGGTTCGCTGCGAAAGGAGGGGGCGGGGACGGGACGAGCTGTGTATGACCCAAGCTGTGTATGACCTAAGCTGTGTATGAGCCAAGCCGTGTATGAGCCAAGCTGTGTATGAGCCAAGCTGTGTATGACCCAAGCTGTGTATGAGCCAAGCTGTGTATGACCCAAGCTGTGTATGAGCCAAGCTGTGTATGACCCAAGCTGTGTATGACCCAAGCTGTGTATGACCCAAGCTGTGTATGACCCAAGCTGTGTATGACCTAAGCTGTGTATGACCCAAGCTGTGTATGACCTAAGCCGTGTATGACCCAAGCTGTGTATGACTCAAGCTGTGTATGACCTAAGCTGTGTATGACCCAAGCTGTGTATGACCCAAGCTGTGTATGACCCAAGCTGTCTGTGGCCCAAGCTGTCTGTGGCCCAAGCTGTCCGTGGCCCAAGCTGTCCGTGGCCCAAGCTGTCTGTGGCCCAAGCTGTCTGTGACCCAAGCTGTCTGTGACCCAAGCTGTCTGTGGCCCAAACTGTCTGTGGCCCAAGCTGTCTGTGGCCCAAGCTGTCTGTGGCCCAAGCTGTCTGTGGCCCAAGCTGTCTGTGGCCCAAGCTGTCTGTGGCCCAAGCTGTCTGTGGCCCAAGCTGTCTGTGGCCCAAGCTGTCTGTGGCCCAAGCTGTCTGTGACCCAAGCTGTCTGTGGCCCAAGCTGTCTGTGGCCTAAGTAAATGATCAGTATACTGTGTGTTACGCAAAAATTATTTATGACCCAAGCTGCCGAAGATATGATCTGCGACTTCAACTGTCAATGACTGAAGCCCCAGAGTTTCTCGTGACGGCCCAATAGTGAGTCATGCAAACTGCCCGAACGGATCAGACGAGCAGTCGTCTTTTTGAAGAGAATTTTTTTTGAATTTTATATTATGTTGTAATTAGGAAAAATTCTGTCTTCAGAATGCAGGAAGTCATTAGGCATTCAAGGCAGAAGCACTGAAAGGCAAAGGCGCCTGTTGGAAAATCATTGACAGAGGCGGGTACAGGTGGTGGGGGTTCATTCAAAGGTCAAAGCCGTCTTCGGACGGCTGTGCACCTGCTGCTCCGGGGACTCTAATCACGTGCACCGCGTGACCCAGCCCGTAGCCGATATCTGCAAAGCAAGTTTCCGCTGGCCGATGACTGCAGTGGCTTCATCAGATCATCACTACAGGGTTGCCGATGACTGCAGTGGCTTCATCAGATCATCACTACAGGGTTGCCGATGACTGCAGTGGCTTCATCAGATCATCACTACAGGGTTGCAAATTTTGCAGCCTGCAAATAAAATTTACGACTGTGGGAAAAATGCTCGGGAAAGCGGAACTTCAAATTCAGCTGCTTAAGCCGCCTTCCCCATCGGAGTGCCGTGATGCTGAGAATCAATTCCGACTCGGCATTGAGACGGGAAATGAATTGGGGATTCAATTTCAAAGAATCAAAGGCAGAACTGCGCATTGTTCAAAGCAGCGTCGCTTCGGCCTTGTCAAAGGATTTGCTGGCAAATTTTCGAAAATTCCAGGGAAGCTGAGCCACCGGCCCACGCAGCGGCTTCTCAGTGACGGAGCCGCTAGAGACACTTCGGAAAATATTTTGCTAGAATCCTTCCCAGCCTCCTCAGCTTCATCGGGTAGAGGTCCGGATTGAGGGCAGTTCGGCCTCAGTGATGCTTGGCAGTGCCGGGGATGCGGGGCCAAGACAGGAGGACGTCAGCCCCGCTGTCACGAGACCCGCACTGGTGCAGCAAGCGAAATTCCAACTGGAAATGCAAGCCGTCATGACCTCCTCACATCCCACCAGATCAGTGGCAGCAGCGTCAGGAAGCAGTCAGCAGTGTGTCAGACACCACCGTCAGCAGTTTGTCAGACAGCACAGTCAGCAGTGTGTCAGACAGCACAGTCAGCAGTGTGTCAGATAGCACACAGTCAGCAGTGTGTCAGACAGGACAGTCAGTGTGTCAGACAGGACAGTCAGTGTGTCAGACAGGACAGTCAGCAGTGTGTCAGACAGCACAGTCAGTGTGTCAGACAGGACAGTCAGTGTGTCAGACAGGACAGTCAGCAGTGTGTCAGACAGCACAGTCAGTGTGTCAGACAGGACAGTCAGCAGTGTGTCAGACAGCACAGTCAGCAGTGTGTCAGACAGCACAGTCAGCAGTGTGTCAGACAGGACAGTCAGCAGTGTGTCAGACAGCACAGTCAGCAGTGTGTCAGACAGGACAGTCAGTGTGTCAGACAGCACAGTCAGCAGTGTGTCAGACAGGACAGTCAGTGTGTCAGACAGGACAGTCAGTGTGTCAGACAGCATAGTCAGCAGTGTGTCAGACAGGACAGTCAGTGTGTCAGACAGCATAGTCAGCAGTGTGTCAGACAGGACAGTCAGTGTGTCAGACAGCACAGTCAGCAGTGTGTCAGACAGGACAGTCAGTGTGTCAGACAGCACAGTCAGTGTGTCAGACAAGACAGTCAGTGTGTCAGACAGGACAGTCAGTGTGTCAGACAGGACAGTCAGTGTGTCAGACAGGACAGTCAGTGTGTCAGACAGGACAGTCAGTGTGTCAGACAGGACAGTCAGTGTGTCAGACAGCTCAGTCAGTGTGTCAGACAGCTCAGTCAGTGTGTCAGACAGGACAGTCAGTGTGTCAGACAGGACAGTCAGTGTGTCAGATAGGACAGTCAGTGTGTCAGACAGCTGGTTTTGTTCCACCTGGCCGCTCAAAGCTGCCGAGTGCGGGAGCCGGCAAGCCACAACTGAAGCGGAAAGCCCTTACTGATCATACTAATCAGATAGTAAAAGTGCATTTTGCTCAGTGCCCACCAACTCACCCTCGCTGGCGTTCGCGCCGGTGAGATTGCTCATTTTGCCAAATTGCTTTTGCCGCTTCCAGGAGCAGAAAGACGATTTGCCGGCTCTATGGGTTGATGGAGAGAGAACTCGGGGTTGAGGCAGTGGGGACCAGATGTTCGCCTGCGAGATTTATACCTGTGCCCCCCCATTCGCTCTCCCCTCCCCTTCCGCTGCAGGCGCGGCCAAGGAGGCCCACAACCAGGACATGGAGTCAGCATTGCGAGACTACTACAGGCTGGTGTGGTGGCTTCTGCGTCACATTCACAGCTTCTGCGTCACATTCACTGAGGCTTTCACAGCTTCTGCGTCATATTCACTGAGGCTTTCACAGCTTCTGCGTCACATTCACTGAGGCTTTCACAGCTTCTGCGTCACATTCACTGAGACTTTCACAGCTTCTGCGTCACATTCACTGAGGCTTTCACAGCTTCTGCGTCACATTCACTGAGGCTTTCAAAGCTTCTGCGTCACATTCACTGAGGTTTTCACAGCTTCTGCGTCACATTCACTGAGGTTTTCACAGCTTCTGCGTCACATTCACTGAGGCTTTCACAGCTTCTGCGTCACATTCACTGAGGTTTTCACAGCTTCTGCGTCACATTCACTGAGGCTTTCACAGCTTCTGCGTCACATTCACTGAGGCTTTCACAGCTTCTGCGTCACATTCACTGAGGCTTTCACAGCTTCTGCGTCACATTCACTGAGGCTTTCACAGCTTCTGCGTCACATTCACTGAGGTTTTCACAGCTTCTGCGTCACATTCACTGAGACTTTCACAGCTTCTGCGTCACATTCACTGAGGCTTTCACAGCTTCTGCGTCACATTCACAGCTTCTGCGAGGCTTTCACAGCTTCTGCGTCACATTCACTGAAGCTTTCACAGCTTCTGCGTCACATTCACTGAGGCTTTCACAGCTTCTGCGTCACATTCACTGAGGCTTTCACAGCTTCTGTGTCACATTCACTGAGGTTTTCACAGCTTCTGCGTCACATTCACTGAAGCTTTCACAGCTTCTGTGTCACATTCACTGAGGCTTTCACAGCTTCGGTTTGATTAAATTAAAAAATCCATTGAGCCAATCGAGCGGTCGGTGAGCCAATCTGAATTTGTCAGAAATTTTTCAACTGGGCGGGTGTCGCACTTGGCACTCCAGGCTCTGATTTTTCGACTTCCTTGGCCTGGCCAACTTCCCGGATCCCGCTGGGACCGGCCAATGGACTGCGCCAGCGCCACCCAAACTGGGGATTGGCCGGCCGCGGCTGCACTGAGGGCGGGAAGGAGAGAAAGAACTGGGGGGGGGCTGCTGCCTGCTTTTTGAAATCCAATTTCGGGGAAGCGAAAGCTGAACTTGGCGAAGAAATCCCGGGAGAGAGGGGAGCTGCAGTGGACTTCGAAAACCCAGCCGATTCTGGCAGCACTGATTTCGAGTCAAGAGGCTGAGCCCCAGACAGCGAACAGGCCTCCTCATCATGTCTCGGTGCCGACCGGTGCAGCAAATGACCAGGGCTGCAGATGGGGATGTGCAGACAGGATGTGCAAGAGGAGTCGGGCTGTAGGAGGACAGGTGACCTGATCCCCGGCTTATGCCTGGCTGACTGATAAGGGATAAGCAAATGCAGCATCTTGTGCTGATAATTTGATATTGTAGACGTAAAAGCTGCGTGTTAGGTGATTAAACAGCTCCATAATACGCATATATACCGGCTCATGTAGCTAGGCCTTGGGACATATTCAGTGCCTCTGCTGTCTGACACACTGCTGACTGAGCTGTCTGACACACTGCTGACTGAGCTGTCTGACACACTGCTGACTGAGCTGCCTGACACACTGCTGACTGAGCTGTCTGACACACTGCTGACTGAGCTGTCTGACACACTGCTGACTGAGCTGCCTGACACACTGCTGACTGAGCTGTCTGACACACTGCTGACTGAGCTGTCTGACACACTGCTGACTGAGCTGTCTGACACACTGCTGACTGAGCTGTCTGACACACTGCTGACTGAGCTGTCTGACACACTGCTGACTGAGCTGTCTGACACACTGCTGACTAAGCTGTCTGACACACTGCTGACTGTGCTGTCTGACACACTGACTGAGCTGTCTGACACACTGACTGTCCTGTCTGACACACTGACTGAGCTGTCTGACACACTGCTGACTGAGCTGTCTGACACACTGCTGACTGAGCTGTCTGACACACTGCTGACTGAGCTGCCTGACACACTGCTGACTGAGCTGTCTGACACACTGCTGACTGAGCTGCCTGACACACTGCTGACTGAGCTGTCTGACACACTGACTGAGCTGTCTGACACACTGACTGAGTTGTCTGACACACTGCTGACTGAGCTGTCTGACACACTGCTAACTGAGCTGTCTGACACACTGCTGACTGAGCTGTCTGACACACTGCTGACTGAGCTGTCTGACACACTGCTGACTGAGCTGTCTGACACACTGCTGACTGAGCTGTCTGACACACTGCTGACTGAGCTGTCTGACACACTGACTGAGCTGTCTGATACACTGACTGAGCTGTCTGACACACTGCTGACTGAGCTGCCTGACACACTGCTGACTGAGCTGTCTGACACACTGCTGACTGAGCTGTCTGACACACTGCCGACTGAGCTGTCTGACACACTGCTGACTGAGCTGTCTGACACACTGCTGACTGAGCTGTCTGACACACTGCTGACTAAGCTGTCTGACACACTGCTGACTGTGCTGTCTGACACACTGACTGAGCTGTCTGACACACTGACTGTCCTGTCTGACACACTGACTGAGCTGTCTGACACACTGCTGACTGAGCTGTCTGACACACTGCCGACTGAGCTGTCTGACACACTGCTGACTGAGCTGTCTGACACACTGCTGACTGAGCTGCCTGACACACTGCTGACTGAGCTGTCTGACACACTGCTGACTGAGCTGCCTGACACACTGCTGACTGTGCTGTCTGACACACTGCTGACTGTGCTGTCTGACACACTGCTGACTGAGCTGTCTGACACACTGCTGACTGAGTTGTCTGACACACTGCTGACTGTGCTGTCTGACACGCTGCTGACTGTGCTGTCTGACACACTGCTGACTGTGCTGTCTGACACACTGCTGTGCTGTCTGACACACTGCTGACTGTGCTGTCTGACACATTGCTGACTGAGCTGCCTGACACACTGCTGACTGAGCTGCCTGACACACTGCTGACTGAGCTGCCTGACACACTGCTGACTGAGCTGTCGCCCAAGACTACCCCATGGCTCGTTCGCATTCGCAGCAGAACCCGACAGGCAGTCACAATGTAGCGCATATTGTGCAGCCATGCAGCTTCCCAAAAGCTAAAATTAGTGCATCTTTTTGATACTTTTGAAGCGCGGAGTGTTGGCCCAGTGATTTCAGGCCACCCCGGCACCCACGCATCCGTCCATCACGCTCGCAACCGAGTAATAATTAATTTTCGCTGAAGCAGAGCCGCCTGCACCGCACCGAGCGGGCTGGTTGGGAAGAAATCCGGTCACTCGGTTCATTCGAGGCACCGAGGCTGTATCGAGAATATTGCTGTCGCAGTCGAGACCCGGCTAGCGGTACATCGAAGCAATGGGCTATTTTAATATTTATGCAGATCAGGCCCAAGTGTGTTCACAATGCTGACAGAAAATATTAATATATAAGGCGGGCAGAACTGTCCAACAATCTTGTTTACTAACACTGCTGAACAACCCGAACTGACTGCAGCATTCTGCGACAACAGAATCTGCTGTTTAAATTCCCTCACTCGATCCTTTCCTGTCCTATTTCCCACTTCCCGACCCACTATCCTTCTTCCTGACTCACTCTCCCTTTTCCTGACCCAATCTTCCTCTTCCTGACTCACCCTCCCTTTTCCTGACCCAATCTTCCTCTTCCTGACTCACCCTCCCTCTTCCTGACTCACCCTCCCTCTTCCTGACTCACCCTCCCTTTTCCTGACCCAATCTTCCTCTTCCTGACTCACCCTCCCTCTTCCTGACTCACCCTCCCTCTTCCTGACTCACCCTCCCTTTTCCTGACCCAATCTTCCTCTTCCTGACCCACCCTCCCTCTTCCTGACTCACCCTCCCTTTTCCTGACCCAATCTTCCTCTTCCTGACTCACCCTCCCTCTTCCTGACTCACCCTCCCTCTTCCTGACTCACCCTCCCTCTTCCTGACTCACCCTCCCTCTTCCTGACTCACCCTCCCTCTTCCTGACTCACCCTCCCTCTTCCTGACTCACCCTCCCTCTTCCTGACTCACCCTCCCTTTTCCTGACCCAATCTTCCTCTTCCTGACCCACCCTCCCTCTTCCTGACTCACCCTCCCTCTTCCTGACTCACCCTCCCTTTTCCTGACCCAATCTCCCTCTTCCTGACCCACCCTCCCTCTTCCTGACTCACCCTCCCTCTTCCTGACTCACCCTCCCTTTTCCTGACCCAATCTTCCTCTTCCTGACCCACCCTCCCTCTTCCTGACTCACCCTCCCTCTTCCTGACTCACCCTCCCTTTTCCTGACCCAATCTCCCTCTTCCTGACCCACCCTCCCTCTTCCTGACTCACCCTCTCTTTTCCTGACCCAATCTTCCTCTTCCTGACTCACCCTCCCTCTTCCTGACTCACCCTCCCTCTTCCTGACTCACCCTCCCTCTTCCTGACCCAATCTTTCTCTTCCTGACCCACCCTCCCTCTTCCTGACTCACCCTCCCTCTTCCTGACTCACCCTCCCTTTTCCTGACCCAATCTCCCTCTTCCTGACCCACCCTCCCTCTTCCTGACTCACCCTCCCTTTTCCTGACCCAATCTTCCTCTTCCTGACCCACCCTCCCTCTTCCTGACTCACCCTCCCTCTTCCTGACTCACCCTCCCTTTTCCTGACCCAATCTCCCTCTTCCTGACCCACCCTCCCTCTTCCTGACTCACCCTCCCTTTTCCTGACCCAATCTTCCTCTTCCTGACTCACCCTCCCTCTTCCTGACTCACCCTCCCTCTTCCTGACTCACCCTCCCTTTTCCTGACCTAATCTCCCTCTTCCTGACCCACCCTCCCTCTTCCTGACTCACCCTCCCTTTTCCTGACCCAATCTCCCTCTTCCTGACCCACCCTCCCTCTTCCTGACTCACCCTCCCTCTTCCTGACTCACCCTCCCTTTTCCTGACCCAATCTCCCTCTTCCTGACCCACCCTCCCTCTTCCTGACTCACCCTCCCTTTTCCTGACCCAATCTTCCTCTTCCTGACCCACCCTCCCTCTTCCTGACTCACCCTCCCTTTTCCTGACCCAATCTTCCTCTTCCTGACTCACCCTCCCTCTTCCTGACTCACCCTCCCTCTTCCTGACTCACCCTCCCTCTTCCTGACTCACCCTCCCTCTTCCTGACTCACCCTCCCTCTTCCTGACTCACCCTCCCTCTTCCTGACTCACCCTCCCTCTTCCTGACTCACCCTCCCTTTTCCTGACCCAATCTTCCTCTTCCTGACCCACCCTCCCTCTTCCTGACTCACCCTCCCTCTTCCTGACTCACCCTCCCTTTTCCTGACCCAATCTCCCTCTTCCTGACCCACCCTCCCTCTTCCTGACTCACCCTCCCTTTTCCTGACCCAATCTTCCTCTTCCTGACTCACCCTCCCTCTTCCTGACTCACCCTCCCTCTTCCTGACTCACCCTCCCTCTTCCTGACCCAATCTCCCTCTTCCTGACCCACCCTCCCTCTTCCTGACTCACCCTCCCTTTTCCTGACCCAATCTTCCTCTTCCTGACCCACCCTCCCTCTTCCTGACTCACCCTCCCTCTTCCTGACTCACCCTCCCTTTTCCTGACCCAATCTCCCTCTTCCTGACCCACCCTCCCTCTTCCTGACTCACCCTCCCTTTTCCTGACCCAATCTTCCTCTTCCTGACTCACCCTCCCTCTTCCTGACTCACCCTCCCTCTTCCTGACTCACCCTCCCTCTTCCTGACTCACCCTCCCTCTTCCTGACTCACCCTCCCTCTTCCTGACTCACCCTCCCTCTTCCTGACTCACCCTCCCTCTTCCTGACTCACCCTCCCTTTTCCTGACCCAATCTTCCTCTTCCTGACCCACCCTCCCTCTTCCTGACTCACCCTCCCTCTTCCTGACTCACCCTCCCTTTTCCTGACCCAATCTCCCTCTTCCTGACCCACCCTCCCTCTTCCTGACTCACCCTCCCTTTTCCTGACCCAATCTTCCTCTTCCTGACCCACCCTCCCTCTTCCTGACTCACCCTCCCTCTTCCTGACTCACCCTCCCTTTTCCTGACCCAATCTCCCTCTTCCTGACCCACCCTCCCTCTTCCTGACTCACCCTCCCTTTTCCTGACCCAATCTTCCTCTTCCTGACTCACCCTCCCTCTTCCTGACTCACCCTCCCTCTTCCTGACTCACCCTCCCTCTTCCTGACCCAATCTTTCTCTTCCTGACCCACCCTCCCTCTTCCTGACTCACCCTCCCTCTTCCTGACTCACCCTCCCTTTTCCTGACCCAATCTCCCTCTTCCTGACCCACCCTCCCTCTTCCTGACTCACCCTCCCTTTTCCTGACCCAATCTTCCTCTTCCTGACCCACCCTCCCTCTTCCTGACTCACCCTCCCTCTTCCTGACTCACCCTCCCTTTTCCTGACCCAATCTCCCTCTTCCTGACCCACCCTCCCTCTTCCTGACTCACCCTCCCTTTTCCTGACCCAATCTTCCTCTTCCTGACCCACCCTCCCTCTTCCTGACTCACCCTCCCTCTTCCTGACCCAATCTTTCTCTTCCTGACTCACCCTCCCTTTTCCTGACCCAATCTCCCTCTTCCTGACCCACCCTCCCTCTTCCTGACTCACCCTCCCTCTTCCTGACTCACCCTCCCTCTTCCTGACTCACCCTCCCTCTTCTTGACTCACCCTCCCTCTTCCTGACCCAATCTTCCTCTTCCTGACTCACCCTCCCTTTTCCTGACCCAATCTTCCTCTTCCTGACTCACCCTCCCTCTTCCTGACTCACCCTCCCTCTTCCTGACTCACCCTCCCTTTTCCTGACCCAATCTCCCTCTTCCTGACCCACCCTCCCTCTTCCTGACCCAATCTCCCTCTTCCTGACCGCAATCTCCCTCTTTCCGACCCCAATCTCCCTTTTCCTGACCGCAATCTCCCTCTTTCCTGACCCCAATCTCCCTCTTCCTGACCCCAATCTCCCTCTTCCTGACCCACTCTCCCTCTTCTTGACCCCAATCTCCCTCTTCCTGACCGCAATCTCCCTCTTCCTGACCCCAATCTCCCTCTTCTTGACCCCAATCTCCCTCTTTCTGACCGCAATCTCCCTCTTCCTGACCCACTCTCCCTCTTCCTGACCCAATCTCCCCTTTTTATCACACTTTAATTACCCAACATGTCTCCTCAACACTTGATAAGTTTCGCTAAAAGCTGTTAAATTTGACCGAGGCAACAAGAACGAGGGCACAAAATGAGGTCAATCCGGTTAAGGCGGAAGGCAAAGCAATAAAAAAGCATTGAGTATTTTTATTTAACATTTAATAGCGGATTTGAGCAGGGAATGCTCAACACAGACTGCCAAGAAGAACAGAAATGCAAGTGCAAACAGCGACCGGCAGTTCCATCACGAATTTGTTCATCATTTCACAAAAGCATTTTATGATTATTATTAGAGACTTGGCGCGGGTTAAAAACTCCGCAGACACATTCAGATGCTGAGAGGCAAACAAGAGAGGAATGAAGGAGAGGATTTGGCAGCCAAGTCGCGCGTCTCTGTTATCAACCAGGGAATCGAGCTTAGGACCGCTTCTTGCGCAGCTGTTTTGCCTTCTTCTGCTCGGCCTCCTGCTCCTTGTAGCGCTTGGCAACGTAATAAACAGCGTAGAGAATGAAGGCGGGGACGGCGATCAGGGAGGCGAGGCTGTGCAGTGAGGCGCCCGACAGGTCGAACCGGCCGCCGGAGTCCCTCTTGATTGACACCAGCTTGGTCTCGAATACCAGGGTTGAGTCCGCTGCGGTGGTGAGTGCAGGTTTGATTGCGATGCAGGTGTGCGGGAGGTCACTGATGCAGGTGTGCGGGAGGTCACTGATGCAGGTGTGCGGGAGGTCACTGATGCAGGTGTGCGGGAGGTCACTGATGCAGGTGTGCGGGAGGTCACTGATGCAGGTGTGCGGGAGGTCACTGATGCAGGTGTGCGGGAGGTCACTGATGCAGGTGTGCGGGAGGTCACTGATGCAGGTGTGCGGGAGGTCACTGATGCAGGTGTGCGGGAGGTCACTGATGCAGGTGTGCGGGAGGTCACTGATGCAGGTGTGCGGGAGGTCACTGATGCAGGTGTGCGGGAGGTCACTGATGCAGGTGTGCGGGAGGTCACTGATGCAGGTGTGCGGGAGGTCACTGATGCAGGTGTGCGGGAGGTCACTGATGCAGGTGTGCGGGAGGTCACTGATGCAGGTGTACGGGAGGTCACAGAGGCAGGTGTGCGAGAGGTCACTGATGCAGGTGTACGGGAGGTCACAGAGGCAGGTGTACGGGAGGTCACAGAGGCAGGTGTACGGGAGGTCACTGATGCAGGTGTGCGGGGAACTCACGCGGAATGACAGGCGGGTGGCCCTGCTTGCCGTAGGCGAGCTCCGGCGGGATGACCAGCTTGCGGATTTCGCTGAAAATCGGCGGTGATTGGGTCAGGCGGGTGACGGATCGGTCAGGTAATTAGATCCCCAATCCGAACATGGGAGACCAGACTTACTCCACACACATGCCCAGCAGGCCCTGCTCCCAGCCAGGGATAACGTGCCGTTTGCCCAGCACAAATTCGATTGGCTCGCCGCGGCTGTAGGAGGAGTCGAACACCTGGCCGCTGGCGAACTTGCCGGTGTAGTGCACGGCAACCCGGTCGTTCTGTCGCACCTGGTCCTGGCAGGCGTCTGGCTTGCTCAGGGTGGTGATTTCAACATAGCCAGCTCTGCAGAGCAGGGGCAGCAGCAGCACAAGCGTCAGTCTTGGCATAGTAGTTCAGTGCAGGACATGCAATAAAATAATAGATTGTGAATTTGCCTCCTGTTCAACTGAATTCAATTATAGAATTTTAGGAATTCAGACAGATAAAGTTATTAAATAAAGCATATATATGCTAAAAACCAGTGGCTTGAATTCTAAAGTTAGACTCCCACAAAAATCACACTGAAAAACTGACAAGAAATATTGGAAAATGAAAAGTGGACAGTGTAGAAGTATAGGCCACTGAAATTGTATAACTAGTGCTGTAGTGCAGAGGCTTGATGTAAACCTTATATAATGATATTGGTCATGCACTTTGTATTTAACCTTGGCTTATTTTAGCCTTTTCTATCTTTTGGATATTAAAATCATATATAATTAATTAATTATTGATTACACCTGCCCTAATGGGCAGATGTGCAAGCTATTGTATGGGGCATCTGAGGGCTGCATATGGCTGTTTAGTCTAAGGAATAGGGGGTTGCCCTACACACACCCTTAATTACCCCAACAAATGCTAATACCCATTTTACAACTGGATAAACTGAAGCAATGCAGAGTTAAGTATCTTGCTCAAGGACACAAATTGTTCTGAGTGGATTAAGGATTGAACCCCTGACCTTCCAGTTATAAGTGCAATGCTATAACCACTAGGCACTAGGCTAAAAGCCTATCAAAAATCATACAATATTGACAACTAAGGACAATGAATAATAATGCTAATGGGACATAGAAAATTTCCACAAGTTCTCTAAAGCACAAAGGAAAAAATAATAAATGCTAAAAAGGGGATTACAAAAAGCCTTTTACCTATCCTAATTATTCTAAAGCTTAAGCATAATTTATCACCATGACAAAAATGACTAGGCCTAGACTAGGCCAAGTTGGATAGTGCCACAAAACAAAGTACTATTAATCTATTACTATTGAACTACTGAGCTCCTTTTCTGGTTTATAGTTAGGTTTACTAATGTAGTTAAACAAACCAACAAATGTTTCCATGTTACAATTGGTTTTTGTAGTCCTAAGAGTAAGAAAATCAACTTTAAGTTATTAGTTACTAAATCTAAATTCAAATGAAAAAAATTGCAAATAAAACTGTGCAGTAATGCCTATATTTATTTTGTTCATTTTGCTTTAAGTCATTATATTTTAAAAAATACTCATAGAAATATAATATATGATAAGCTATAGCTATACTATAGCATTGGCATAGCATTAAATTATAAAAATTAAACAACTTAACTGTCGATACAAATAAAATAGAAAGGCTACTAGTACTAGGTATTATTATACTATGATAGCAAGTTATAAAAATAGTCTAGGACAAAAGGAATACAATTCTAGAAGAGATGTGAATAGAGGAAAATAAGCTTCAATAATACTAATATTTTTATGTAAGTATATAAATTAAATGTATTATATTATTTTCAGTGGCGGATTTAGGGGGAGGCACGCAGGGTGCGCCCCCTGGCCCTGTCCAGTTAGAATTTTTTTTTAATATGGAAATCTCTCGTGTACATTTACATAAATGATTATACATGTACCTTAGTAATCTGCGCCCCATTCAAAATTTTCTAGATCCATACCCAATTATTTCAAACAATAATTTACATGTTTTTAAGACTTTTTAAACGGCGATTAAAAAACATATGTAGCTTAAACTTTAAAATAGGGCCTAAAATTACCCCTGTAAGTATCACAATAATCACGATATGAAAATGATAGTTATTCTGTGCTACATATGTTTTTAGTACTTATTCTGTGAGTGATACATATTTGGGATACACACATCCATACCCAAGGGATTTGGACTGGGAATCCTGGGATTTTGCAATTCATTGACTCTCTTTGTATTTTGTTTTATGTATTTCTTTGAATTATATACAAAAGTTTTGATTTTATATGTAGAGATTAAAATCGCGCGTCCACGTTCGTATCCAGCGTCTCTTAACAACTTAAAAAGTTAAAAAGGCCTAGCTGGGTCGGTGCATTTAATGAGTTTTAGCTTCTTATTCTGAATTAACAGTTCTAAGTCAGAACTTCTAGCATTCTGCTATAAACGTACAGAAAATTTCAGATTATTTGTTACGCTATATTTTTCATTTCTACTTTCTACTTTCTCACTTTCTACTTTCTCATTTCTAAGTTCAGTGGCGTATATCGAAAATTTGTTGCATTTTGCTATCAAATATTCTATCCCTGAAATAAAAATACAATTAAGTAACCGATATTTTCGACGCATACATTATGATAATCTAATGTATCATGATGTATGCCGTTGTACATTAGCTTGTGACGTCAGTTTACGTAGCCACGCCAAGGGCCGTTTTGACATACGGTACCAATCTTTAATATTACTGGTTTCGTATTCTCACGTCTGCTTAAAGTAGTGCCCAAAGAATTTTAATCAGCTGCGTACAATTGTAAACCCTGCGTACAGCGCGCGATCGATAATTTCTATTCCTGTTTTTGTCAGCCGGCCAATAAAAAAGCCGCGCATTAATTATATTAATTTCTCTCGCACCCCCCCCCAGCCCGCTCTTTATCAGTTCTGTCTGGCCGTGCGCTCGGGGTTTAGACCCGTTCAGACCCTGTTTTGACTCCTTTGCTCCGCCGCCAACCTCATCGTCCCGCCTGGCTTTGCGTCCCCGCCTGTAGGCTCTTGCCGCCTTTACTTGTTTACTTGCCTTCTCTCTCCGCCTCGCTCCGCCACGGTTTTAGCCACGCCTTTGCCACTCTCAGCCACGCCACTTCTACTACCTAAGCTATCTAACTTGTTGTTGTGTAGTCGCCAGTGCATTGTTACGATTCCAACCTGTACTTTTGTTGACAATAAACAAGTCTGCAGTCATTGATTGCTTTAGCATTAACTTTAACTTTAACTGATATTACGGCCAAGTGCTACCGCTACAAATTGCCTCTGCCGCATTCATTTGCCTTTGCTTATTCTCGAGGCCGCCACACTAGTATTCGTCACAAGCTGGTTTCTTCCCTCTAGTTTACCGTCTTTAACTAATTCTCCACGCAATGATGAGCGATTTTGTGGCTCATGTGCTCCAAGTCTATATGCTTGGCCGGTGCTGTTTTAAATTTTATTCTCGCATCGTGCTACTATATAGACTCACTACAGACACAATCAATGCATCGCACAATATTCGACTCTTGCTCGCCACAAACTTATGAAAGCTTATGAAAGTCACTAAAAAGCTACAATGAAGAACAATAGATAAAATCGTTCTTACAAACGAAATTCAAAATAAAAATTACTTTTTAAAAAAGTACATGGCAATGTTTATGCATTATTGGAGAGTGTGACATTCTGTTGTTAGACGAATGTAAGAAAAGGAGTTTATACGATGAGTTTTTTGTCCAGTAAAAGCTTAGTAAGAGATAAAAAAACACAAAGTAAGAGCTGTGTGCGCGCGCGTCCATTTTTTGCACGATGCAAGCCCGTCTGAGGTGGTCGAGTGATGCACAATACCTCAGAGTGAATCCATATGAATCATTTACTAATAGTTTTCGTCAAGCGAGCTACATCATGCCTGAATCATGAAGACATTTGATATGAACTGAGTTATATAATTCATCACTAAGTCCATTGATTAAGTGTAGCTATAAATTTTGCTTTTGGAGCCATCGAGTCGCAAGCGGAGACGGAGAAAAAACATCATTAATAACTTTGCTGTAGTTTTACCATATATAGGGTCATTCACAACCACCATCAATTTTGCGGGTTACACCAAGGGGGTGGACATTCTTAACAGCAAAACTCTAGCAACGACCAACGCTCATTTTGGTTTTCGGAGTTATGATATTTACAAGGACTGACTAGACTAGAACACTATAACGAAGTGTTCCTAGTGGTCCTTGGATATTTTGTGTTTAGATGTGTTGTGATATTTCGGGTTTGTGATGTTTCGGGTTGTGATGTTTCGGGTTTTTGATATTTCAGTTTGTGATGGCGACCCCGAAACGCCGAGTGCGAGAGCTGTCCTGGTCTTGGCCCATTGGCGATCTTGTCCCATTCCGGACCGCGATGACCAACCCAAGATGCTTGAAAAACCAACTGCTCGGACAGACTGACTGCACCGGAGGTGGATTATGACATGTGTTGTGTCGCAGTGACCTTGCACCGCAAGCCGTCCTTGGCTGGCAGTCGGGTGCGCCTGATATTGCACCAACTCCCTCCCTCTCTCTAATTTCTCTCACCCGCCCCAACTGCCTGCTATGCCTCTGAGCTGAGCTGGCTGCCCCCCACCACCCCCGTCGCGTTTATTATCTCGTCCCTTTCTGTCCCTCCCACGCCACCCGATTGGCTGCCACCACTTTCTCAAGCCCCAGCCTCCCACGCGCTCTAAGCCTGTTTATTTTCTGAATGTTTTGGCTGGCTGGCCCGGGTGAGCGATTACCCTAGGGTTTAACCATTCAGCCTAAATATAAAGTTGCGCGCTCCCGACGAGTGGAGGGCTCCCATCAAGAAGTGGGAGGAGCGCCACGTTCTTTACGATATGTCTGTGACTGTGATGGTACTCGTATTGGGATTAGGGACGGGCTGAGCCGGAGATTTGCGACGCGACCTCACGCACCGGTTCAGACTCAGTTCAACTAGGACGGCAGAAACCATCTTGCGTTCGTCGTCCTGAATAGTAACAAACGGAAAACTCCCCTTTAGGTAGCAGTCTCGGACAAGGGATACTCAGCAACATTACCATTAGAGGTTTAAAGCTCATTATTTTCTTATCCAACACAACACCAAGCGGCATCTCGCGCGCCCTGGAGAGGTTCGAGTCCAAACTCCGTTCTATACAGCTAACTGAATCCTTGCGTCCAATCCAGTTATTTGGCCTCCAAAAAATTGGGAGATAAAGTGCGCGATAAGATTGATTTAGGCGTATTTTGTTTCCTGCCTACAGAAGAGAAAGGCCCAGAGAATCTGAGCCGGTCAGTCATTGATAGAGCAGCTAGTTGCAGAATACACCCTTATACTCACAAATCTATATTGACAGCTAGAGCATAGCGCTCTCTTTTCTGTAATCTCGCTCTGAATAAGCTGTATGGAACGGAGTTCGGAGTTGAACTTCTTCAGGGGTGCATTTTCCAGCCGGTAGTGTGCCTGCAGCAGACCAGCGGGCGCCTCATCAACTTGCTGTTCGAGCAAGCCGGTCAACGTCCATGTCTCGACTTTGAATAAAGCAGGACTGTCCTGACCACCGCCTGAAAAAAACGCCGCTCTCTGGCGGTCAGATAGGCGCTCGGACTGCAGGACCATCCTCACGGCAGGGACTACTTGAACTAGTTTAAATAGTCCCTGCCCACGACG
Source organism: Macrostomum lignano (assembly GCA_002269645.1). Classification (NCBI taxonomy): domain Eukaryota; kingdom Metazoa; phylum Platyhelminthes; family Macrostomidae; genus Macrostomum; species Macrostomum lignano. Next base: position 14,639 of record NIVC01001867.1, on the reverse strand, counting down.
CCCTGCAGACGTACGAAATGTGTGTTTTTACACCAACCAAGCGACAGAATTATTCAATCCACGGCCAAGTACAGAAGCAGAACTTATTACTACTAGTAGGATTACAGCGTCTTTTTACTCCGCTCTATTCGCGTCGTTAACTTGCGACATGCAATCTGAGGGCATGGTGTACTTCTTTTGCTTCTTTTGGTAAAAACTTACATGTATTTATCTCGCATACTTAAGGGAAGTAGCAGCGTCCGTCTGTTTCTTGCAAGCGTCGAGATTTCAATCAACAATTAATCAGTTCAGTGGCAAATCTTGTCTAATAAATGAAGATCAATATGTATACAAGAGACAAATTCATTTAACAACTAACAGTGAATTTAGCGGCAGTGATCTTGTGTCTGCCGATTTCCTTCTCTTCAGTTTAAATTCAATATTAAGAGCTAGGACGCACATGAAGACAGGTAAGTTTAAGACTACTTTGGTGAATCAGTTTGCAAAGGTTGATGTCGGCAGGATAGTCCAATTCTAAGGATCAGATAATCCAATTGCCGACCTTAAAATCCCTGTGCCATTCAATCACAGTATCGCTACTTGGGGCTGGCGACGAGATCGGCAGTGAGAACGTCCCAGAGGCCAGCGCTGTCTCGGCTGTAAAGACCGAATCTCCCCCCAGACTATCTTCTGAGACCCGACCTGCTAATTTTAACGAGTGTAACCAATTTGTCCATGGCTTTGATACTTGCCGTACTACATTGCCTTACACCGCCCCCAAAGCTGCTACTGAAACGAAAATTATATGGGTTTTTCCCATATTATCGTTTCCTTCTGCCAACAGTTCAGGAAGACAACGAACAATGGACCTTCTCTGTGTGATCTCTAGAGTCACATTCTCAAACTTCAGGCGAGGATCTTTCCTCTTCAATCAGTATATTTTATAAGCTAGCACACTGTACGCGAGCAACGAGGAATAGGAGCAGTAGGGAGAGAGAGTGGGATTTCGAGGCCCAATAGGCAGTGTCGGTCAGAGGTTGTGCATGCATCACGCGAGGGTCGCATGGCTGGGCTTCTTGCTCGCCGATCATCAGGACTATTTTTAGGCATGCAGATCTTGTGCATCTGGGAGTTGCTGCCAAGGCTAGATGCTTGTTCACGCATCACGCGCGTGTCGGCTGATTTCTCCCATCCTCTTGCTAACGGCGCCTTCGTTTCACTTCAGTCGCTCTTTTTTTCAGGGAAGCGAGGCCCTCCGAGCTCTGTTGAAAATAAGCTTGGAGCAATGATAACATGGCGTACAGTTGTGCATTTGCTTGCGATACGCAGTCCCACTTGGTAACTTGCAGTTGAGTTGATGTTGTTGAAACACGAAACTTGGTCAAGGGGCAAAGTGAACTTGTGACAACAGTGGATGAATTGTACCAGCATATCCTCTTGACTATTTAATCAGATCTGAGAGGGGGATTGACGTGAACTCGGAAACTCGACAAATTGAATGGGCTTTTCGATGCCCTAAACAGTGACGCAAATAGGACTGGACACGGAGACTCGACAAATTGAAACAGCGTCTGGTAGACAGTCAGATCGGGATGCTGGCTGAAGGTACATTGCAGTTAAATAGGACGTCGAAAAATACCGTCTTGACCAAATTGATTGTGTAGATCTCTCAACGAAAGTTTCTTCTCGGAAGGGTAAACTGTGTCGCTTCTTGATCTTCGTCCATTGGTCTTGTTTAGTTCGAAGTATTCCTTTACTGAAGGCAGGAAAGTCTCAGTTCTCGATTCATTCGAATGGCTGTTGACGACATGCAGCAGAGCGATAACTGCATGGTGTCTGAGACTTCTGTCTAGCGGCGACTCACGCGGTCAGTGGAACCAATTGAAACGACAATTTATATGGGTTTTTCCCATATTATCGTTTCCTTCTGCCAACAGTTCAGGAAGACAACGAACAATGGACCTTCTCTGTGTGATCTCTAGAGTCACATTCTCAAACTTCAGGCGAGGATCTTTCCTCTTCAATCAGTATATTTTATAAGCTAGCACACTGTACGCGAGCAACGAGGAATAGGAGCAGTAGGGAGAGAGAGTGGGATTTCGAGGCCCAATAGGCAGTGTCGGTCAGAGGTTGTGCATGCATCACGCGAGGGTCGCATGGCTGGGCTTCTTGCTCGCCGATCATCAGGACTATTTTTAGGCATGCAGATCTTGTGCATCTGGGAGTTGCTGCCAAGGCTAGATGCTTGTTCACGCATCACGCGCGTGTCGGCTGATTTCTCCCATCCTCTTGCTAACGGCGCCTTCGTTTCACTTCACTACACCATCCGTCTACCTGTCTAAGCTGCTGCACCGACGATCTAGAATAATAAGCTGCAATCAACTGTGGAAAAAATTCAAAACTTTCAGTCTGTCTAAAACTCTGCATTTAGACAAAATCTGAAAAAATATTTTGCAACAAAAATTTATTTTTTCACGATGATGTTCTTCGGTGGATAAAAAACGAATTCCTTCCAAATTCATGCAGAAGTCACCGCGGTGCACGCGAGTTCAATTCATTCTCTTCATTCTTCATTCAGTTCCGAAATTCACGCAGCCGATGGCAGTGGCGGCTGTGGCCCATCGGTCACCAGTGTCTCGGTCAGGTCTTGGATGCGAGTGTCCGGCAGACTGCGGGTCGGAAAGGCGGCAACGAAACAGGCGAGGCCGATGGTGGCGAACCTGGCCGGGATGTAGGGGATGAAGTTCACCAGCGGCGACAGCATGCAGCCGGTCCGCAGGGTGGCCATCAGGAGCCCAAGTCCGGTGTTGCGTACCGCTGTCGGGTAGATCTCCGCTCCGACCGCCGTGATGGCACAGAAGGCGATGTTCGAGAAGAACTTGCCGCTCACGGCCAGGAAGACCAAAAGAACGATGACACCAGTGCTAAGCTGCTCGTCTTCGGAATGCACGGTGACAAAAACAATAATGATCGCAACGCAGCAGCAAAAGATTGCCACCCCGCTGAAAAACAGAGTGCGGCCCCGACTGAATATGTTCAGCAATGGCAGAGCCGGTGTCTCCACAGCGGCCATGAGAGCGAAGGTGATATAGATGTTCGGTACGGCGTGGGTGATCACGAACGTGAAACCGTAGAAAGCAAAACCGCTGCTGAAACTGTACAGGCAAGTGGACAACAGGCGGAAGACCACTACCCTGTCTGATAGCAGCTTCTTGATGGAGGTGCACAGCGAGCCTCCGAGCATCGCGCGAGGCGTCCCATGGTCTTTGGTTTGCTGAGTCTCGAGAAGCTCTCCGTTCTCTTCGAGCTGCAGCGACTCCTCACCTTGACCACCCGAGCTCAGACTGAGAACACTCTCTGGCAATGAGCGCCTGTTGATCCATGCAATCTTCTGCAGCGCTCGTTTCACCTTCTTGACGGATTTCGTTCGTTGTGAGAGCAGCCAGGACGGACTCTCGGGCAGAAAAGCGATTGCAATGACCGGCGGTATAACGAAGAAGCTGTTAGCGATCATCAACCACTTGTAGTCTCGTAGTGCAAAAGCCAGAAGAGCCAGCAAGACACCGCCTTGAGCTGTGCCCAGATTGTACGACTTGACGTACCTGCCCCGGTGCTCCGTCATCAGCACCTCGTTGCCGTACACAAACACTGAGCCCATAGTCCAGCTGGCGAAGAAGCCGCAGACAAGACGGCTGGCCAGATGCAGCCAGAACTGCGGCGCTAGCGCGGCCAGCAGATTGGTGGCCAGAGTGCACAACAGGCCGATCAGCAGTCCGGGAATTCGCCCGATGCTGTCTGCTGCTGGCCCGGCCATCAATGAGCCGGGGATGCAGCCGGCAAGTAGGAAGACGCCGGACAACTCACCGAGAGAGGCCTGACTGTCACAGAGACCGTACTCGGCGCTGACGGACGTCGTGAAGCCGTGCTGGCTGCTGTTGGCCGCGGCGACAATGTCTTCCGCAGTCGCGTTGGCGCTGCAGGTCATGAGGTTGTGGAAAGCTCCACCAGCGATGATCATCCCGCAGAAGCCGCAGGTTAAGCAGCCAACAATGCAGACGATAACCTGGTAGAGGCCAAAGCCGCCGATGTCCCTGAAAGTAGCCTGTAGGTCAAGCATGGCAGCGGTAGCAGCAGTAACAGCCAAAAGAAATGATCCTGGACTGGCGGGAAGACCTGGCGGCTTTATTATTTATGCCTGGATAGCCAAGTGTTTCATCTGACCGAAATCTAAAATCTTTTGTAGATCTGGTGGCAGCGACAGTCTTTTTTATTTATGGTCTCGGCAAAGCTACTTTGCTAAGCCGATTTTATGAGAGTGAAAAACCTAAAGAGAAAAGGGCTTTATAAACATTGCATGTTTTTGAACGCTGCCGCAGCTGTTGGTCGACAAGCTGGTCTCTCTGTGGGGGCCGAATTTCATCTGCATAAAAAATTGCTACGCCTGCTCCGCGGAAAGAAGTTGGGGAAAGGCAGCGAGAGACAGAGATGAAGAGACAGAGAGTACATGCATGTCCCCGGTGAGAGAGTATTATGCCGCACTACTGTATAGTTTTTTTCGACCGCACTTTTTTCTGTTTATTTGCTGGTAGACTCTGCCCAGAGTCTGATAGAATGTAATTACAGAGGGGGGAGAAACCAGTTAGAGGTCAAAGTAGTTATCGATGTAGCATCTAGCGGACTTTGTGACTGCATGCAGGCCACTGGTGATGGCAGGGCATTGTGCAGCAAAGTCAGTTAGTGAACGGAGAACGGCCGTCATTGCAGTGCAGATTGAGAGGTGGAAGGCGGATGGGGACGGGGAGAAGGCGGGGTGTGCGGAAGCAGAAAGAGGGAATGGAGAGGGGAGCACGATGCAGAGAGAAAGGAGCACAGAATCCCTAGCTGAGGAGCTGCAGTTTTGCGCTACTGAACACTGACAAAATGCTCTTTGGAATGCTGTAAGTGCATGTATCCGTTCAGCCAACCAGAATTCAAGCTTTAAACTCCCTGCAGCCTCGCAAAGTGCACTTCTCTCACAGATGGATTCTCACTAACTCTAGCCAAGCCAATGCAGCCTTTCTCAACATCTGAGATGAGTTTACGTTACTCTACTGCAAGTAGTCAAGTAGGTTCGAAATTTATTGCGAAAGTTGTTTTTAAACATGGCGCGGACTAGTTTTAGGACTGCTGTCTCAAAGTAAATCTCATCGATTCTCCACCAATATTGCCAGCATGTTACTCGCCGTGTATCAGCTTGGTCAGTCACCAACGTCAACGTTAACAGGCAATCAGTTTTGTTGAATTCTCTCGGCAAAGTGAACGTGGTACATGGTGTTGTCAAGATCACACTGCTGGTCTGAGCTGACGATCTGCACGGCAGTGATGGCTGTGGCCAGCAGTGATGCCCGTTACGGATGGGCTACCTGGGTTGAAACGCGATTGAAACGCTCTACATTTGTCCGCCGTCACTGTCTATGGTAAAAGTGAATCTGCTCAAGACTGATTTAAGCATGGGTAAAATAGGATAACTTTTCGTCTCAGTAATTTCACTGCGGAAGCAAGCACAGCAGCAATGAAACGCAAAATAAACATAAGAATTAATCAGTAAATAACGTTTGAGAACACAGAATGATATGCGGTTGGATAGTTCATCAATAGTTCAAATACATGGCCCACCCCACTAGATATTTCTATAGTGCGTCACGTGGAGAGCGGTTTGATCCGTAGTCTATTTATGTTTGGCTCCTCGACTTCTTGCACAGCAGCTTCCTCTTCTCCTGTCAGTTTCCGCGGAAGCTCGGCATTCGGCACACAAAATGCTTGGATTGGACAATTCTGTGCCAAGCAACTGCTGCTGTCCTGCGCTCAGATCAGTCCACTGATTAACTTCTTCAGCAGGATCACGGTGTCCAAGTTGCCACAGAAGCTCAAGCTCATCCACATACTAATTGTGTAAGATCTGTTTGTCTGTCTGTCTGTAGCGCTCTAGAGATTGAACCCAATTGACCAGTTCTGATTGCGTTTTCTCCGAATGATATGTAATTATATGAAAAGAAGACAGCTAAATTTTTTTTCTGCTTTTTGTAGAAGCGTCTATAGCTAGAGATCTCTGTAGTGTATTTTTCACGCATCTATTGCTCAATTTTCAATTTTATATCATTGGTTTCTGCTCATGATCTGATTACCAACATTTATTCAATTTGTTCTAACATATACTTCAGTAGAAACATATATGTGGCATGTAGAATCGAATGTATATCCATATATATACACTAGACTCGAATTGATTTAAGTTCAACTAAACCTCGGCATTGCACAATGCTGTACGATCTGACCAAACGTGGTGCTAAAAATGAGTTGCACAAGAGTCGCGAGGCAAAGCGACGTCGGAGAGAGGAGAATGCCGATGCACGAGAGAAGCGCCTGCAGCAAAACAGAGATCGGTCAGCGTAAACACGATCGGCTGAGTCGGCAGGAGAGCGTGATTTTCTTCTGCAAGCTCTGCAGAAGCATAGAGCGCAACGTCGATCGGCTGAGTTGGCAGACGAGTTCGGCCTCAATCCGTTGAGACAGAATTTGCTTCCTTTATTAATGTGCCTCTGCTTGACTGTATGTTGCGCAATCAAATTCGAGCATCATAGATGTACGACCTATAGATATTTTACTTTCGTTGACTGCCCGTGAATAATTTTTGTGCCCATCCGTCAATATTCGGAGCAGCCGTTTTGTAGACAGGAAGGACTTGGCATAGGCTACAGTTTGGCAGTTTAGGTCTGCAATAAAGCAGAGAATTTATCTGAATTAAAACCAAGTCAGTTTTTTACCTGAGATTAATTACTGTCTTCCATGCAGAATCAATGCTTTACTAGCGCACTTTAATATTTTTTACATTTGAATTAGAAGATATTTAGCTGGAACTGTGTTAATATTCTAGAGCAGTGCCAATCTGCTGTGAGTAAATGTTAATCTAGGGGAGTGTTTCTAATCTGGGGGAGTGTTTCTAATCTGGGGGAGTGGTGCTAATCTGGGGGAGTGTTTCTAATCTGGGGGAGTGTTTCTAATCTGGGGAGTGTTTCTAATCTGGGGAGTGTTTCTAATCTGGGGGAGTGTTTCTAATCTGGGGAGTGTTTCTAATCTGGGGGAGTGTTTCTAATCTGGGGAGTGTTTCTAATCTGGGGGAGTGTTTCTAATCTGGGGGAGTGTTTCTAATCTGGGAGTGTTTCTAATCTGGGGAGTGTTTCTAATCTGGGGAGTGTTTCTAATCTGGGGAGTGTTTCTAATCTGGGGGAGTGTTCTAATCTGGGGGAGTTCTAATCTGGGGGAGTGTTTCTAATCTGGGGGAGTGGTTTCTAATCTGGGGGAGTGTTTCTAATCTGGGGAGTGTTTCTAATCTGGGGGAGTGTTCTAATCTGGGGGAGTTCTAATCTGGGGAGTGGTGCTAATCTGGGGAGTGGTGCTAATCTGGGGAGTGGTGCTAATCTGGGGTAGTGTGCTAATCTGGGGTAGTGAGGTGCTAATCTGGGGAGTGAGGTGCTAATCTGGGGAGTGGTGCTAATCTGGGGAGTGGTGCTAATCTGGGGAGTGGTGCTAATCTGGGGAGTGGTGCTAATCTGGGGAGTGGTGCTAATCTGGGGAGTGGTGCTAATCTGGGAGTGAGGTGCTAATCTTGGGAGTGGTGCTAATCTGGGGGAGTGGTGCTAATCTGGGGGAGTGCAGGTGCTAATCTGGATGAGTGGTGCTAATCTGGGGAGTGGTGCTAATCTGGGGGAGTGGTGCTAATCTGGGAGTGTGCTAATCTGGGGGAGTGGTGCTAATCTGGGGAGTGGTGCTAATCTGGAGGAGTGGTGCTAATCTGGGGAGTGGTGCTAATCTGGGGAGTGGTGCTAATCTGGGGGAGTGGTGCTAATCTGGGGGAGTGGTGCTAATCTGGAGGAGTAGTGCTAATCTGGGGAGTGGTGCTAATCTGGGGAGTGGTGCTAATCTGGGGAGTGGTGCTAATCTGGGGAGTGGTGCTAATCTGGGGAGTGGTGCTAATCTGGGAGTATGCTAATCTGGAGGAGTGGTGCTAATCTGGAGGAGTGGTGCTAATCTGGGGAGTGGTGCTAATCTGGAGGAGTGGTGCTAATCTGGGGAGTAGTGCTAATCTGGGGGAGTGGTGCTAATCTGGGGAGTGGTGCTAATCTGGGGGAGTGGTGCTAATCTGGGGGAGTGGTGCTAATCTGGGGAGTGGTGCTAATCTGGAGGAGTAGTGCTAATCTGGGGGAGTGGTGCTAATCTGGGGAGTAGTGCTAATCTGGGGGAGTGGTGCTAATCTGGGGGAGTAGTGCTAATCTGGGGTAGTGATGCTAATCTGGGGTAGTGATGCTAATCTGGAGGAGTGGTGCTAATCTGGGGAGTGGTGCTAATCTGGAGGAGTGGTGCTAATCTGGGGAGTAGTGCTAATCTAGGGGAGTAGTGCTAATCTGGGGGAGTGATGCTAATCTGGGGGAATGGTGCTAATCTTGGGGAGTGGTGCTAATCTTGGGGAGTGGTGCTAATCTTGGGGAGTGGTGCTAATCTGGGGAGTGATGCTAATCTGGGGGAATGGTGCTAATCTTGGGGAGTGGTGCTAATCTGGGGAGTGATGCTAATCTGGGGAATGGTGCTAATCTTGGGGAGTGGTGCTAATCTGGGGGAGTGGTGCTAATCTGGGGGAGTGATGCTAATCTGGGGGAATGGTGCTCTGATGATAATAGTAATGATACCAATCTGATGGTAGTCGTTTAACATAGCTAAAACAAGACTAGACATATATTATAAAGAAAATAAATAATGATAAGATAAATAAGATAAGTAAGATAAATAGTCGTAAAAAATAAATTTACATTGCAAAGTTGCAAACATTGAGAAATATAACGGCTTGGAGATTAGTGACTATCTGCTCCAGGCTGTGCAAAACTGCTTGTAGACAAGCGCCACACTGCTAAGGAGCCACCCGAAAGAGGCGAAATGGCCAGTCCTCAGAACACATTTTGCCTGCTTAGCGCATCCGCAAACCAAAATCTTTTTCTGGAAATCTCTAATTAAAAATGTTTCCGCGATCAGCAAGCAATACCTGCAACAGAATCACTCATCAACAGACAGGTTGATTTCTCATGAGAAGACTGAATTTTTAGGTTGTGACAAAGGGAGGTGAGAAACGGAGGCTCACGTCACGATTTACAATCTCACTTTAGACTCTCCTGATGGCAGAAATTTAACAAGCAAACGTCCCAGAAGTGGCTTCGGCTGGGATCAAGCCTGTCAATTCGGATGCTGTACATTTTCACCGTGCCTCTTTTCTTCACAATCGAACGCCACCAGCAGCTGTCGGCACTGTCTCGGTCAGGTCTTGGATGCGAGTGTCCGGAAGACTGCGGGTCGGAAAGGCGGCAACGAGACAGGCGAGACCGAGGGTGGCGAACCTGGCCGGCATGTAGGGGATGAAGTTCACAGCGGCGACAGCATGCAGCCGGTCCGCAGGGTGGCCATCAGCAGCCCGAGTCCCGTGTTGCGTACCGCTGTCGGGTAGATCTCTGCCCCGACCGCCATGATGGCACAGAAGGCGATGTTCGAGAAGAACTTGCCACTCACGGCCAGGAAGACCAAAAGAACCATGACACCAGTGCTGAGCTGTGTAGGCACAACGAAAAAAATAATTCCGATAAAAAAGCAACAGCAGAAGATTGCCACCCGCTGAAAAACAGAGTGCGGCCCCGACTGAATATGTTCAGCAATGGCAGAGCCGGTGACTCCACAGCGGCCATGAGAGCGAAGGTGATATAGATGTTCGGTACGGCGTGGGTGATCACGAATGGAAAGCCGTAGTAAGCGAAGCCGCTGCTGAAACTGTACAGGCAAGTGGATAACAAGCGGAATATCGACACCCTATCTGATAGCAGTTTCTTGATGGCAGTGCAGAGCGACCCTCCCAGCATCGCGCGAGGCCTCCCATGGTCTTTGGTTTGCTGAGTGTCGAGAAGCTCTCCGTTCTCTTCGAGCTGCAGCGACTCCTCACCTTGACCACCCGAGCTCAGACTGAGAACACTCTCTGGCAATGGGCGCCTGTTGATCCATGCAATCTTCTGCAGCGCTCGCCTCACCTTCTTGACGGATTTCGTTCTTTGCGAGAGCAGCCAGGACGGACTCTCGGGTAGGAAGGCGACCACAAAGATTGACGGAATAATGAAGAAGCTGTTAGCGATCATCAGCCACTTGTAGTCTCGGAGGGAAAAGGCTAGAAAGGCCAGCAGGATGCCACCCACAGTGGTGCCAAGGTTAAAAGTCTTAACAAACCTGTCCCGATGCTCCGTCATCAGCACCTCGTTGCCGTACACAAACATTGAACCGACGGTGCAGCTGACGAAGAATCCGCAGCCAAGACGGCTGGCCAGGTGCAGCCAGAACTGCGGCGCTAGCGCGGCCAGCAGATTGGTGGCCAGAGTGCACAAAAGGCCGATCAGCAGTCCGGGAATTCGCCCATGCTGTCCGAGGCCGGGCCAGCTATCAGCGAACCGGGGATACAGCCTGCGAGCAGCAAAACGCCGGATAACTCACCGAGAGAGGCCTGACTGTCACAAGACCGTACTCGGCGCTGACGGACGTCGTGAAGCCGTGCTGGCTGCTGTTAGCCGCGGCGACAATGTCTTCCGCAGTCGCGTTGGCGCTGCAGGTCATGAGGTTGTGGAAGGCACTGCCTGCGATGATCATCCCACAGAAGCCGCAGGTTAAGCAGCCAACAATGCAGACGATCAGTTGGTAGAGGCCGAAGCCACCGATGTCGTTGAAGGTAGTCTGTAAGTCAAGCATTGCAGCAGCAGCAGCAGCAGCAGCAGCAGTATATCAGGAAATGATGGTCGCGAGCTGGCTGATAGCAGGAAGCTCTGTTATTTACTTTGTGTTTTATTTGTTTCACAGCGTTTTGTACATGTTGTTAGTAATTGAGCTTTCCAGATCGCAATCGCTTAAAGTAGTCACTTTTCAGTGTCATTTACACATGATAGTAAATAATGATTTATCTAACGCCCTTTGAGCTCTACCTTTGCTCTCTCTTGTGGTTAGCTCACGTGCGCCTCCTACTCATTCTAGCTGTCAGTAACAACATTTGTGCACCCAGAAGAGAAAAAGCTACATAAATACTTTTTAATGCAGCAGAAGCTGCTTGTTTCAACGCTTATCTCGCTTTTGGCGACTGCTCTCTTATTGCTAAGCTCTCTCATATATGTTGCTCCTTTCAACTTTGGACCCTGTGGACTGAAATCACGACTCCATACGAGGGGCGAGTCAGTGTAGGGAGGAAGGGGAAAGAGAGGCAGACAGAGATCGAGCATCCACGCGTCCAAATACATCATGATCACTCAGTTGTTTACAGGTGGCAACTGGGCTCGGGATCGCACAATCGCACAGTGCATGCAGCCTTCTATGTGTATGGCTAAACACGCTGGCAGGAGATCAACCCGTGAAACTTGTTCAGTGTTTAAGAACAGAGTTTCTGAGAGAGGTGTGAGAGAGAATGAGATAGAGGGGCGATAGAGGCAAATACACAGGCGAAAAGCGGCGAATAGGGAGCCGGAAATGGAGACAGAGAGAGGAAGCAGAAGGAGAAAAATGTTATTGGTATGCGTTTTTTTATATCTCTGCAACCGACTTTCGTTTAAAATACAAAACGTTTCGCCCACTAATGCTTTCTTTCGTATGGCAGCTATGTTTATATAATATGTACTACTCGTACATGTAGAGAAATTCTTTTCCCGCAAAAAAGTTCTTTAGTCCCATCGATTCATTCGTGTGCAATATTATCTCAGCATTCTTATTTTGATTTTTCTGTAAAATTTCAAGCGACGGATGGCGGTGGCGGCTGTGGCCCATCGGTCGGCACTGTCTCGGTCAGGTCTTGGATGCGAGTGTCCGGAAGACTGCGGGTCGGAAAGGCGGCAACGAGACAGGCGAGACCGAGGGTGGCGAACCTGGCCGGCATGTAGGGGATGAAGTTCACCAGCGGCGACAGCATGCAGCCGGTCCGCAGGGTGGCCATCAGCAGCCCGAGTCCCGTGTTGCGTACCGCTGTCGGGTAGATCTCTGCCCCGACCGCCATGATGGCACAGAAGGCGATGTTCGAGAAGAACTTGCCGCTCACGGCCAGGAAGACCAAAAGAACGATGACGATCATGCTGAGCTGTCCGTCTTCTGCTGCCGGCACTGTGGCGAAGATGATGCCGATGGAGAAACAACAGCCGACGGTGACCAGCGCGCTAACGAACAGAGTGCGGCCCCGACTGAATGTATTCAGGAGAAGCAGAGATGGTGGCTCCACAGCGGCCATGAGAGCGAAGGTGATATAGATGTTCGGCACGGCGTGGGTGATCACGAACGTGAAACCGTAGTAGGCGAAGCCGCTGCTGAAACTGTACAGGCAAGTGGACAGCAGGCGGAATACCGACACCCTATCTGATAGCAGTTTCTTGATGGAGGTGCACAGCGACCCTCGCAGTATCGAGCGAGGCCTCCTGTGGTCTTTGGTTTGCTGAGTGTCGAGAAGCTCTCCGTTCTCTTCGAGCTGCAGCGACTCCTCACCTTGACTACCCAAGCTCAGACTGAGAACACTCTCTGGTAATGGGCGCCTGTTGATCCATGCAATCTTCTGCAGCGCTCGCCTCACCTTCTTGACGGATTTCGTTCTTTGTGAGAGCAGCCAGGACGGACTCTCGGGTAGGAAGGCGACCACAAAGATTGACGGAATAATGAAGAAGCTGTTAGCGATCATCAGCCACTTGTAGTCTCGTAGGACAAAAGCCAGAAGAGCTAGCAGGATTCCACCTATGGCAGTGCCAAGGTTGTACGTCTTGACGAATCTGCCCCGGTGCTCCGTCAGCAGCACTTCGTTGCCGTACACAAACACTGAGCCGAGAGTGCAGCTGACGAAGAAGCCGCAGACAAGACGGCTGGCCAGGTGCAGCCAGAACTGCGGCGCTAGCGCGGCCAGCAGATTGGTGGCCAGAGTGCACAAAAGGCCGATCAGCAGTCCGGGAATTCGCCCGATGCTGTCTGCTGCTGGACCGGCCATCAACGAGCCGGGGATGCAGCCGGCGAGCAGAAAGACGGCGGACAACTCTCCGAGAGAAGCCTGACTGTCACAGAGACCGTACTCGGCGCTGACGGACGTCGTGAAGCCGTGCTGGCTGCTGTTGGCCGCGGAGACAATGTCTTCCGCAGTCGCGTTGGCGCTGCAGGTCATGAGGTTGTGGAAAGCTCCACCAGCGATGATCATCCCGCTGGAGATCAATGTGAAGCAGCCGACGATACAGACGAGAACCTGGTAGAGGCCGAAGCCGCCAATGTCACTGAATGCAGCCTGCAAGTCGAGCATGGCTGTATTAAAATGATAGCAACAAGCTTCTATTGCTTTTGTCTGCAGTTTGAGTTAGTGCGTGCGGGAATGTTTTTGAGCTCAAAATGTTTTGCTTGAGGAGAGAATAGAAAAAATTTGCATAAGTACTTTCTCTTTGTGTAACAGCAGCTGCTTGTTACAGAACGTGTGCCAACTTTATAAAATAAATTGCTGTGTTGCTCTTCGGTCCTTCTCTGTGGAAAGAAATTAGGAGAGACAGAGACAGAAGTGGATAGGTGAGCACATCCAAGTCCCCGGCGAGGCGAGACAATATATTATCATCATGGCTTTGTGTCTAATTGCATGCTGAGAGTGAGGTGGTCGAACTGACCTAAAAGAGTTTTGAGTTTAGGTCACAGGTGAAGGTGCACGGGGCCATGTGTACACCAGAATTTCATCAGTTAGCGAAGCAGTCGTAGAGAGCTGAAGGCACAGATAAGAAAGTAGGATGATTAGAAAAAGAAGCATTCAGCCCGCTAATAATACAAGCCATGACTGCGGCAGGCAGAGACGGCAGCATTTCAATATAGGCGATGACGAAAGCAATGTAAAACAAAGCCAGTAATGTTTTAGCGAATCGGACCGGATGTTCTGGAGTGGCTTCGATGGACTTCGATGCTAAATTAAAAGAATGGTAATCTTCACTGCTTTAGATCAAAGGCAATCATCATATGATAAAAAATGATTTTTCCTATCACCATTTTTCCACGAAGTTGACCTAAAAAATTACACCATCTTTGTAATTTTTCCCGTGTCCTGTTATACTACAGCGGTCCTTGCCCCACCCTTTGTCGTGGCTAAAAATGTATGGCCCAAATTGGCTGATTATGCGTTTAGATTTTCTAATGTTGGTTGTAGTTGCTTGGTATAGCTTGCCCCCCCCCCCTACAAGTGGTCCTTGCTCGCGAGCTCAGTTGTCAGCAAAGTGAACATAATTAATTATTGTTGTATTGTATTTGCTTGACTGGAGGTCGACTCTCTTGCAGCGATGACTCATAGGCAAAGCGCCTTTTACGTCTTTTATGCTTTGGTTTTATTAGTTAACAAAACCCTATTTGTTTGCGTCGCCTTGACCTTTGCATGAGCTCTTGGAGAGCCAGGAGGGGGTCGCTTTGGGGGTTGGCCTCCGGGCTGACTATATGCGTGCGTGGGGTTGTGGGCCTTGGCGTTCGTGTTTGGTCTTGGTCCAAAGGCTTTAGCCTCGCGGCCGTTTTAGTTTTAGCGTCCTGCTAATTGCCAATTTTTTGGATGCTGAAGATAAGCTGTGAAGTGCGAA
>NIVC01001866.1:97500-121117 GCA_002269645.1 Macrostomum lignano | reverse complement strand
CCGACCGGCAGGCCATGGTTCGATTCGACATGTTCATGCAGGAATGAGGCATCCCAGAGCTGCTAACTGAGGAACTCATATTTAGTATATAGGATAGTATCTAAGCAGGCTGAGACCGATGTTTTTGCTGAATTGGAGATGGCGTCACCACCAGGAAGTCGCAAATTATCAATTGAAGGTTTTAGCTATTTGTATCGTTGCTTAAATTTTTGCATACTGCAGCACTAGCAATGCTTAGCCCCAGCTTACTACAATTCACTGTATTTTCTCTTCTGGCATGACTCTTCTTTAATATCTTAGATCTTTGGAAAACTTTTGCTTTGTCGCGTGCCGTACAATAATAGTCTGTCTTTTGTTTTGGTTCTCAAATCGGGCGGGTCTGTGCAATATCCTGTCTGAAATTTCAAAGCTATAAGAGTTTTTTGCCGTGGCAATCATTTCTGAATAGCTGTGCCAACTGTTTGACAGATGAGCGATAGCTCAACCGTGAAATAAAAAATGCAAAAAAATTAGGTCTATTATCAATTTATTGTTATCTGCAATGTTTTGCAACAAGCTGCAATAAGAATTGAAATACTTTTCCAAGGATTCGGTTTGATTTCTTTTTCGAAATTTGCGCAAAAAACCCTATTCTCCTACTTACATGTAACATAGTAATCTTAAGCGCAACTTAAGTAGTTCACCCAGTTTTCATCAGCATCCTTTCTTGAGACGCTAGCCTAAAATATCCTGGCATATCTTGATTCTGTCTGTGGCACTGAGCTGCTAACAAGCCGCCTTGACTACAACAATAAGCAAACAATAAGCAAACAAAAGCCATCAGAAAGCAATACATCAGAAGTACGAACACGATAAGCATTTCTCCCGCGTTGAGTCAAGTTCGACTCCTCATCCGGCCTTAATCAGAATGTTAGCAACTTTGCCGAGGGCCTTGAACAGCCGCAGAAATTGCCTCCGGCTGCGGTGCCGCTGCATGCGCACCCTCATCTCCAGCCTGCTGTCGCCGCTTGCCCATGCCATGTCAATGCTGGTGATCACAATGACCCTGCTGCTCACTGTTGGAGACCTGATAGCCAGGCTTGAAAACTTCGGCATCAGGGCGCGCAACGACTCGATGCAGTTCGCAATACATCTGGTGACTCGGAGTAACCTCAGCCAGAAGAGGCTTGTCGAGCAGCTGGGCAAATGGAGTCAACAAACCCGATGGAACACCGAGGAGGGCGTCTATTTTACTTTCTCTCTGCTGAGCACTATTGGTGAGCTGTTTGTGAACAATCGTCAAACTTGATTGATAATCGTCTGAACTGAGCATGATATTTTGGGACATACATGTATAGATCCCCTTGACTTAGCTGATCATCCTGTATGTGTTGATGATCATCCTGTATGAGTTGATCATCCTATTGTATGAGTTGATCATCCTATATGAGTTGATCATCCTGTATGAGCTGATCATCCTGTATGATTTGATCATCCTATTGTATGAGTTGATCATCCTGTATGAGTTGATCATCCTGTATGATTTGATGATCATCCTGCATGCATTGATCATCCTGTATGAGTTGATCATCCTATTGTATGAGTTGATCATCCTGTATGAGTTGATCATCCTGTATGATTTGATGATCATCCTGTATGAATTGATCATCCTGTATGATTTGATGATCATCCTGCATGAATTGATCATCCTGTATGAGTTGATCATCCTATTGTATGAGTTGATCATCCTGTATGAGTTGATCATCCTGTATGATTTGATGATCATCCTGTATGAATTGATCATCCTGTATGATTTGATGATCATCCTGCATGAATTGATCATCCTGTATGAGTTGATCATCCTATTGTATGAGTTGATCATCCTGTATGAGTTGATCATCCTGTATGATTTGATGATCATCCTGCATGAATTGATCATCCTGTATGAGTTGATCATCCTATTGTATGAGTTGATCATCCTGTATGAGTTGATCATCCTGTATGATTTGATCATCCTATTGTATGAGTTGATCATCCTATTGTATGATTTGATCATCCTGTATGATTTGATCATCCTATTGTATGATAGCGGAATGGGCGCCCGCGCCTTCCCGCTGTGTCCCCTCCGGGACAGCCCTGCAGCTAACCCCTATTGTATGAGTTGATCATCCTGTATGAGTTGATCATCCTGTATGAGTTGATCATCCTGTATGAGTTGATCATCCTATTGTATGAGTTGATCATCCTGTATGAGTTGATCATCCTGTATGAGTTGATCATCCTGTGTGAGTTTATCTTTGGGCTCATGACCTTGTTCATGGATTTTCTGACTTCTTACGGAAAGGGCTGCAAGACTATCGTGTCATTATTAGTGAGTGGCCATCCGCATTAGGCAATTATTACTTCCAGTGGCTTAAATCCTCGTGTTTTGTGGCTGAATAGGCGGCGTGCAAGACGCTCACCTCAATTTCCAACCAATGTACAGGATACGGCAAGTACTGCCCAATCACCAAAGCTGGCCGCTGGGTTAGCGGGATCTTCATCGCCCTATTCGTGCCCATCGGGGTGCTGTACGTTCAGAACCTGTCCAGCGTCTACCAGTCCATGCTCAGCCGCCTGCTCATTGAACTGCGACAGCGGCTGAGCTCTAGCCAGCGGCTAAGCCGTCTGATCTTCCCAAACGGCGACGAAACGATCGTCGTGATCCCAATCACCATGCTGACGCTGGTGATGCAGGCCCACCTCATAGTTGCAATAGTTTTCCTCTGCATCATCGAGGATTGGACACCCATGCAGAGCCTCTATTTCCTTATCAGCACGGTGACCTCGATCGGATTTGGCGACTTCCACACCGGAACGCACAACCTCTCGTACGTGCTGGCCAGCATTCTATTCCAGCTGCACTTATTTGCCCTGTTTATGCTTCTCATAAACTACTTGAACGACGCGCTGGAGTGGATTCTGCAGGCAGCTCAAGCGCCCAACCATGCTTCAAATTCAGGTAAGAAGTCGGGGTGCCTTCGCACAACGGGACTGCGCTGTTGCTAGTCCGCTGCCGCAAGTCACAGCGAGAGACGAGACAAGAAGTCGCGCTCATTTCGCTGAGCCCCGAGCACGTACTCGGACACATACACAGGCACTCGCTCACGCAGGGTGTACAACTCCCCACTGAGCTGCTCTGCCCCTTCGACTGCACTGTTGCTTCCCACTGGCTGCATGTAGCCGACTGCAGAGTTACGGCACATTGTTTGACTTTGACTTTTGATACAAGTCAGTTAGTTGCCTTAACCAGTTCGCAGTTAAATGCGCCCCTGAAAGTGCTTTTTATGGCTTATTATGGCACTAAGGTCAGCCCGCATATTATAGTGAATGTTACATCAGACATTCGGTAGTCCACTAGAGATGCCTGCGCCGACCCACTGGGCTTGCAACTCTCTACAAACCAGAACATCTTTCTAAATTTCAGTGTTTCCTCGAAGCTCAACGCTAGCACCAATTCAGGACACTAGAGCATCCAGGGCCACTGTGGCTTCAGCATGACACCCAAATTCATCCAGCCGGATACTACCCGGAAATCCGATTGCATCCCTCCACATCCGCGATCCACTTCTTGATCTACCAGGCCGAATAATCAGGAGTTGAATTTGATTCATTCTGCTGTTACCTTTGATTCCTTGCTTTCCATTCTGTCCAAACCAGCTGTGTTGCACTGCACTGCGAAAGTGCAGTGTGTGCTTGCTTCCTCGACAGCAAATTGTCCATTGCTCATAGTTGGCTTTCGTACAATAAATTGAATCTGAGACATGGGTGACCTATACAGTTTTATGTAAATTACAATAAGTATGAGAAGCCAGTCTATTTTTTTCTGTGGATTTATCTCCTGTCTGCCCCACCCTTCTTGCCTGCCCCACCCCTATTGCCTGCCCCACCCCTCTTACTCCACCCCTACTACCCCGCCTCCTACCCCCACCCCTCCTACCCCCACCCCTCCTACCCCCACCCCTCCTGCCTGCCCCACCCCTCCTACCCCCACCCCTCCTGCCTGCCCCACTCCTGCCAGCCCCACTCCTCCTGCCTGCCCCACTCCTGCCTGCCCCACTCCTCCTGCCTGCCCCACTCCTGCCTGCCCCACTCCTGCCTGCCCCACTCCTGCCTGCCCCACTCCTCCTGCCTGCCCCACTCCTCCTGCCTGCCACCACCCCTCTTACCCCCACCCCTACTGCCTACCCCTACCCCACTCAAGCCAACATCATATCGATTCTAATACGCTCGTAAGAACACAAAATTTGATTTCTAACCATCAAGAAAATGTGTGCTTGCATTAACAATGAATTAATCGTATTATTACTCAAGAATACATACGAGCCTCGTATCTAGAAGTTTTGTCAAACTCCATAATTAGACCTCAAGCCTCAAGCAAGTTCTCTATCTACAGAACGATTGAATCAGTTGGTGCAGCCATTTCTTGCTATTAATTTGCGCCTAGGCTTAATTCTACGTTTGCCATTAATGACAGAGCCGTTTGTGTTGAATCAACTGAGGGCTTCAAGTCAAAGCGAATTATAGATTTAGTTAACCACACTTTGTGTTATTGTGTCGCACTAGTAACTTCGTGTTTGGCTACAATTGTACTTTTGGGTGTTTTCCACATACATGGCAACTGCTGGTTTAGAGCAGGTGTAGCTGACTTGTTGCCTCGAGACAGAATTCCAAATTTTCCAGCGGCTTCATCAGTTTGAAGAAGCTGCGACTAATTTGATTATTCGATCGAAGGGGCGCAGCAGAGATTTTGAGGCTTATAGATTCGGTCGCAGCGCAGGGTGACCGGCTTCTGCCTAGATATGATCACATGCTTGCTGCTTTATTGGATTTCTGCAGCAAAACTGTTGCATGCTTCTATGCCATAAATTCTGGAATCTACCCGGATACTGTCTGGAGTCCACCCGGATACTGTCTGGAGTCTACCCGGATACTGTCTGGAGTCTACCCGGATACTGTCTGGAGTCCACCCGGATACTGTCTGGAGTCTACCCGGATACTGTCTGGAGTCTACCCGGATACTGTCTGGAACCTACTAGGATACTGTCTAGAGCCTACCCGGATACTGTCTAGAACCTACCCAGATACTGTCTAGAACCTACCCGGATACTGTCTGGAATCTAGGAAGATACTGTCTGGAGTCTACCCGGACACTGTCTGGAATTTCTCTTTCTCGCTATCTACTATCTATTGCCAGGACCTGCACCGGAGCGGTTACGAAAATTAGATTTCTCGGTAGTTGCACGCACTCTTTTGCACTACTTGAGTAGTCTGATTTTCGTTCGGCATGGCTGGTTCCAGCAGGTAGTTCCTCTGGATAAAAGCGCTTACCGCGCCCATTGGCTTTCCAGCTGCCTTAATCGTTTCCGGTGATCTTGTGTGCGTGCTTTTAGCTTGATTGGCTGCGGCAAGCAAGCTCGAAAGAGCTCGCTTCGCTCGCTCTTTCTCGCTATCTACTATCTATCTATCTATTTATCTATCTATCAGGTTATCTACAATATCTAGCCTTAGAAAAGTTTGCCAAAACCGGTAATACACTGTTTGCACTATTAAAAGGCCACAGCTACCCTTGCATAATTTTTACTTCTCAGTCGTAGTTGCTGGAAGCAGCTTAAAAAATCAGAATGTTAAAACCATCGAGTTTAATTTTAGTCTCAATAGGTAAAAAAGCCACTAAAAGACTCTTCATCTGAGCTGCCCGACTGCCATGTTGCATCAGCCGGTTCAAGCTAATTAAGGAGCACGCGGGAAAGACAGACATTACGCTAACCGGAGCCGCTAGCTGCAGCCCCGCTGTCATTTTTCTTTAAGTTAGCCAGCAGGAGGCTGACAGCAGGGTCGGGACCGGTTTGAGAGACACTTAAGCAGTCGGCGGAGACACTGCCAACGTCAAGTGGCCGCCTCTCCCGCCCGCCAGGAACTCTCCTCTTCTCCTTCGATCTGCTCCCCTGAGCTGCGGGGGGTCGGGAACTTTTAGCCCGCTTTAGACAGCTGAGCACTAGCGCGAGCTTGAGGTGGGCTGCAGCATCAAAAACTTTCCTCATCGAGCCACTTCATGCTCAGCCTCTGCATCGCGTGCGTTCCCCTCTCTCCCGTCTCCTGTTTCTCTTCCTTTTCCTGATTCCATCTGTCCTGGCTTGCTTGTCGCCTCAAAGCTGCCAACAAGTCTTCTTGTCTTTGAGACACTTCACGCATCCCTCGTCTGCTTTGCCGTCTCGGCTGCTTGTAATTTCTTCTCGGCCCTTTATTTCCTGAATGCTCAAGCCTGTCTAGTTCGAGTAGCTACTTGTCTGAATCCGACTGGGTCTCGTGTGCCTCTTCGTGCCCGTGTCTATATTTCCCTGATGCTGGTTGCCGCCACACCCTGTAACCCTACTTCATTGCCAAACTGATCTTGGCTGCAAAATCCTATACACTTCGCACCGCACGCACACACCTGCTACGCCTACTTTAAGCCAACTGATACTCCTTGTAGAGCACAATCGATATATGGCAATTTTATTCGCAATTTTTTTGTTCAGGAAGTAAGGTGTCAGATTTTTCCTCCTTCTGCTACAGTCCCGACACGATGCCTTGCTGTGGTATTGTTACGTTATAGGCACTCTGCATGTAGACGGAGGCACCCTCGCTTCCAGTCACGTGACTTCTGCGGCCGGAGAGCATATCCAGGGTCCAAGGGGAAGTCGGCTGTAGTTGCGCCCGATGTTTAGGCCATAGACATTCTAGTTCACTATCCGATTTATACACTTGGTCTATGAAACCGTCGCACTTGTAACTCTTGTCGCTTGTGCCTGTTTACTTGTAATTTGCGAAATGTATCAAACACCACGCCGTAGCGCAAAAACCCGGGGTTCAGACCATAGACTGTGGCTTCTGTTGCTCCTCAAGCGTTATCACTTAAATAAAAGCACCTGAAAAGCTTTAAAATCAGTCGGACATGGTCTCGGAGACTGCCGCTCAATACACTTGCGAATTCTGGAATGACACATCTCCAGTCTAGAATCTGTGATTCGAACTTTCAAAAAGGTCTCTGCAATATTCATGCTGCATCTCATTGCATTTGTTGTTGAGTCTATTGTATAGAAATAAATATCGATGCATTGACAAGTTCTTTTAACTTTTAACTTGTTTAGCTTGGGCAACCCGCGAAAATAGCGAGAAATACTAGGCTTAGTCCCTAAATATTCATCTGGCTAGAGATTATCAGGCCAATTCTATGCACTGTTTTTTTCTGTCAATCAGCCTCTGATGATGATGGTGATAAATCAACCTCTAAAAATGACTAGATAAAACAGTGTTTATCCGTTATGTTATCTTCATTCATTTTTCTCTAAATGCAGCAAGAATGCTTCAAAGCCGTTCGTAGCTGGAAAGCACATTTTGCCGCATCAAAATGATGGCAGGCAGGCAGCCTCTAAAAGCTGGCTTTGGCGCTGGCGTGCTGCAAAAATGCTATTCTGGATTTTGTTAGCTGGCTGAATTCCGGCTGGGTGGTGCTGGCCGGTTGAAGCGCACTGATGTTTCAGGAATGCGGGAATTCGCCACTTCCTGACAGGTGCGCGCGGATAGGACTCCAATCATCGCCACAATGCATTCTCTAGTTGCTGAACAGCACTCACACTGTCATCGCGATAGTCTATAAAAGTACATCAACTTAAACGCGGTGTAGTTTAATGTACTAATAATTTGTCTCACGACAGTGTAACGTGGTAGAGTACCTGACATGGTGGGAGCATAAAATTCAAGAGCAATTAAAATCTGGAGCTAGGAGCAGGGCTCTGTGAGTTTCAGACTCATCCACTCCCGTGAAATGCCGCGCTAGAGTTCATCTGCATATCTCAGTGGCAGTTCACAAGCAAAGCGCACTGCGGCTGACTGTCCAGCTAGAAGCACCTTAGTGGCACCCCGGCAGAGCAAAATGCATGTTATTTTCCGCGAAACTAGACCAGTCTTGACATGATACGCTTGTACTTCCGTTACGTCACGCCTTACAAAAGCTGGAACACGGCCAAGCTAATTAGTCTATATAGTAGTGCGCTCGGCCAATACAATAGTTCTCTATGCATAATCTCTTGCTCATCGAGTGGACTTGCTTCGACTTCCCGTAGCCGCAGGGCTATACGAGTATGCAATCCTTCGCAACCGGGCCCGCGGAAGCAGCTTGGCATTGTCTTGCCCGATGCCGAATAATGCAACCGGAAGACCCTTTCAATGGACCCGCGGCGGCACGCATCCCTGCCAAGCCCGGCATAAAGTGCATCTTGGGCGAAGGCTCTTCGGTATAGGGGGGGGGGGTTGGAGGCATCCGTCTTGCTCAACGCTTAGGCAGCTCACGCCTCAGTGGCTTGCAGTTTTTAGACTTTCGAACACTTCGCATGCACATTTCCCATTATATATTACGAATTAGGAACACGCCATTCGGGACCGCTAAGCATTTGGGGCAGGAATGGGAGAGAGAGTGAAAAGGGAGAATTAATTTTTGCCGCGGGTTGCTTATACACCAGACCTTGGGGGCTGCTGCTACTGATCCCCCAGCATCCTCTCAACGCACTCCCAAACGCTCACTACTCGCGAACTCCAGGCGATCAATGCCTTCGCCTCGGTTCGCGAATAGTGCCGGCCTGTCCGCCCTCCTTGCTCATCAATTATACATGGAAGAAAGCAGCGCTATGGCCTTGGATCGACCGAAATATTTTTCATGAGCCTAAACTTTGTGAAGATGCAGACAATGCAGGTGCTTGAATTGCATTTGTTTGTTTGTGTAGCCACAAAATCGAAACAATGATGTTCGATGGACAAATTGTGGGTTAGTTTTCGATAAGAGGGAGTTCTTGGTTGAGTCTTCGTAAACAGGCTTCACAAACACACTGACGACTGTCTTGCCATAGAATTATCTATAGACACATCCAAAAGACACATGATACTGCCGTAGAAGTATCCATAGACACATGATACTGCCGTAGAAGTATCCATAGACACATGATACTGCCGTAGAAGTATCCATAGACACATGATACTGCCGTAGAAGTATCCATATACATATCCATAAACAAGTAAGTATAATGTCACGGTAAGTGTCCACAGACAGAATGACTTGCGGTAAGTGTCCACAGACAGAATGACTTTCTCGAAGCACTGTCTAAATCTATTTAAGGAGTTTCTCTTTAAGGAGTCCCAAAGAAGCTGACGCTCGTACACAGCAGATTAAACAGTGGAGACGGAACTAAAGTGCATTCTTTGCCTTGTAATTATCGAAGCCTTAAGCTTCAGTAGTTAGTCTCAATTTAGATCTATAAATTTTCTCTCGAGCTGCCAGGTGATCCTTCAGTTTCTTCTCTGTAGAGAAGCGACATCCCTACGGGAAGAGCGAATCAATATCTATCGACGCTTCGCCCATGATAGAGAGAGAGAGGGAGAGAGAGAGAGAGGGAGAGAGAGAGAGAGAGAGTTCATGACTGAGAAATCTTCTAAACCGAATAAAAATTCAAGGCATTGATCGTCCAGACGCCTTCGGCGACAAGCGGAACGTGACTTCTAATTGCCCTCATAGCCGAGCTGAGCTACTCAAAAGTCGTAATTGCTCTTGAAAACGGAAATTTTTTCTTTAACCTGCGCCTGCTACTCAATTTTTATTAAAATGTGGCTCTTTGAACGAATTCTGGATTCAATTCAAAAGGAAAATTTCTTGATAATCAGTCACGAGCGCATTAAAGCTTGGAAAATATATTTAATAAAATATTGATGATTTCCTCTGCGCCTGCCGATGCCACTCCTTGGGGATGGCGGGACTGGCGGCTCACAACAGCTAACAATCAATGGAGAGCCTGCGTTTTTTAAATAAAAAGACAGAATCGCACATTAAAAGCCGAGTCTCCGATCTGGGGAGGCTGGGGGAGGAGGGGGGCTTCATCCAGCCTGAGCAAACGAAGCGAAGTTCGAGCTCGTATGACTATTATGAAGAGAAAACTCCAAATCAACAGGAAACGAGTTTCTAGGGATGTGGGCGCTTTATTCGATAAATTAGAGACGGACAACAGCCGAATTTGAGCAGAGCTGCCTTGCTTATTGCCTAGCGGATCACGTGACTATTCAACTGCGTAACTTAGTCAGCCACTCAGCATGAAAAACAATTTGCCTTTGACTCCGCCAATTGAGTTGATAAGAAACTCTACAACGGCAGTAACTTGTAAATAATTAAAAGCGGGGTTACACAGACACAAGCATTCGATTTCGACATCTTTTAAATTCTAAAGTGCATTTTTTTCTAACTGTCCATACTGGTAAGGAAGGGCGGAGGCAGCTCAGACAGTGCTAACCCGTGCCGTTATTTCTGACCGAATTTCGACTCGTTAACAGGAAGCCGCCGCCGCCGCCATTTTGCACCTCCATGGCGTGCACTTCCACCGTTGTCGCTGTCACCTTCGCCGAGCAAGTCGTTGCCCCCGCCGCTGCACCCGCCGCTGCCGACGCCGCCGCCGCCTTGCCTGCCAGTTCGTCTTCCTCCTCGTCCTCGTCCTCATCGCTGATGCGACCTCGACGCGCTGCGGCACCTCCATCCTTGCCGGTGGTTCTTCCACCGCCTCTGACATCGGCTGCGGCCGCGGACGCACCCGGGCACCGCAGGTTGGCGCAGCAGCAGAACACGGCCGACATCATGCGCTGGCGGAACGACTGCATTATGATGCAATAGACCACCGGATTCGTGCACGAGTTCAGAGTCACCAGGGCCACCCCGATCAGCTGGGTGGGCGAGTTGTACACGTACTGCACCAGGTCGAGGTGGCCCAGCAGGTAGTAGATGCAGTCGTAGCTGAAGCACACTATGAAAATGCCGGTGATGATCACCGCAGACTTTGTCAGTTCCGTGGCTGCCCGCTGGCGAAACCGGCTGGTCTGTATGCCGCGATTGCCCAGCCGGTAAATTATAGCCGTATACAGGCAAACCACAGCGGCCACGGGCCCCAGGTACACCAGGAAAAACCACACAAAGCCGTACACACGGAACGCCTTCTTAAACACCTGGCTGGTGATTTCCGTGCTGCACAGATTGTTATCGGCGTCGAATTCCACTGAGAAGACGTCGATGATGTTCACCAACAGGGAGTAGCCGTGCAGCACCAGAAGATGAACTGCGGCGCTTCGATAGTTGAGCATTTTGTACTTGACTGCCTTGAACACAGCGAAGAAACGGTCGATGGCTATGAGGATGAGGTTCTGAACGCTGCTGAACACAAAGTACCAGTATAGAAGCTGGCTGGCAACCACATGGCACAGGAGGAAGCCTACGCTAATATTGTCGGTCGGATTCTGCGACGGCTTCACTAGCAGTATTAAGGTTGCAACGCAAACCATGAAGTCCATGAGCGTCTGGTGCAGGAACACGGCCGAGGCGAACTTCGACTGGTAGCGCCGCCTCAGCAGAGTCAGGATGACAAGGAAGTTGCCCACCAGGCCCAGGGTGGTGAACACGCCCTGCATCCAGCGCAGGCTGTCCACCCACCAGGAGGGACACGAGGACTCTGCTAGCGTCGTTGTCCCATTGGTGTCATTACAAACTCCGAAAGACAATAGAGAAGAGGCATTTGGCAGCGAACTGCTGGAGTTGACCGAGTTAAGCTCGAACTGGCCCGGCGGCGTAGCCTGCCGCAGGCGCTGGCTCAGGTTTCGATTGTATTGATCGAGGCTGTCCAGAAATTCGCGTCTGACTCGCTGCTCCTGCATAATTCTTGATCGGAGCTGGCGCACAGTGGCAGGCGGTACTGAGGGCTGCTGGCGTCAATTAGTGAGGCATAATCTCGTCAATTTTTGTGTCGAAATTTTGCAAGAAGCAGGCGAGACTCCAATCTGACTGCTCGCTATCCGTCGTTGCTCCGTCTGCGCTTCCTTCCTATTGCTGCTTTCGCGGCTTAAAATATTCTTCCTTGGGCTCAAATTCCATTGGCTGAGCTGTCGATCAATGGCTGGCCGCTTATGAGCTTGCAATAAAACTGAGGAAAACCGCAGGAATTTCTCATTCTTGCATTCAAGGCGCGGAAAAGCGACATTGGCTTGTGCAGTTAAAACTCAGGTATAAAGAAGATGCTTCTAATTGAAGAATCAGACGGCTAGTTTAGCCGTATTGCACTGCATAATCCCTCAGAGCGTCCCTCGTGTGAAAATATGAAACAAAAGTCAAAATTTTTTACACATGCGCCTCTGGCTTGCCACCTAGTAGAAAATTTCACTAACAAGCTGCTCAAACAATCGATAGATATTGAAAGTCGCATGTGGCTGTTTTACTTACCGAGTGTTGCGTGCTTGCTTGGATAGGAAATAATGACGAAAATGTTGGATATTTTTGTGCGTACGCTTGAAAATCTGAAACGAATAACGGCAGCATCGTTTATTTTGTGCTCCGGAATCCCCTTTCTTCTAATGAAATGGGAAACTCCCCGGCTTCGACACAAATCGAACCGTATAGCGAGGGAACAAAAATTCCTCAAATCAAAAACCGTCTGCGCGTCATCCAAACTAAGAATAGTTGCTACTCTGGATGAGCAGCTCCGCCTTCCCAGGCGGTATTGCATCGTACTCATGTGCCAGAGGACCCGGATCGATTCATTCAGTAGCTAATCCGAGGGGTTAAACTTTCAAGGGGTGCTTTGCTCAACTAATTAACAAGCGCCTAATAGAAGGGCGCCTCATGTTCCACAATGACACCCGACGTCACAATCCCAAATTTCCCCAAAGAACACATTCCCCAAATGACACATTCCCCAAATGACACATTCCCAAAATTTCACATTCCCCAAATGACACATTCCCAAAATTTCACATTCCCCAAATGACAAATTCCCCAAAGGACACATTCCCCAAATGACACATTCCCCAAATGACACATTCCCCAAATGACACATTCCCCAAATGACACATTCCCCAAATGACACATTCCCCAAATGACACATTCCCCAAATGACACATTCCCCAAATGACACATTCCCCAAATGACACATTCCCCAAATGACACGTTCCCCACATTGCACTCCCCCATTACACATTCCTGAAATTACACATTCCTGAAATTCCACATACCCAAATTTCACATTCCCGAAATTACTCATTCCCCAAGTTTCACGTTTCCCAAAATACACATTCCCCCAAATTACAGATTTCCCCACTTTTCTGAGCATGCAGTTTCACTAACCAAAAACTACATGTAACACAATCCCGACTTTTATGGCCTTGGATCGACCGAAATATTTTTTCAAGAGCCTAAACTTTGTGAAAATGCAGACAATGCAGGTGCTTGAATTTCAGTTGTTTGTTTGTGTAGCCACAAAATCGAAACAATGATGTTCGATGGACAAATTGTGGGTTAGTTTTCGATAAGAGGGAGTTCTTGGTTGAGTCTTCGTAAACAGGCTTCACAAACACACTGACGATTGTCTTGCCATACATGTAGAAGTGTCTACAGACAGAATGACTTGCCATAGAAGTGTCTACAGACAGAATGACTTGCCATAGAAGTGTCTACAGACAGAATGACTTGCCATAGAAGTGTCTACAGACAGAATGACTTGCCATAGAAGTGTCTACAGACAGAATGACTTGCCATAGAAGTGTCTACAGACAGAATGACTTGCCATAGAAGTGTCTACAGACAGAATGACTTGCCATAGAAGTGTCTACAGACAGAATGACTTGCCATAGAAGTGTCTACAGACAGAATGACTTGCCATAGAAGTGTCTACAGACAGAATGACTTGCCATAGAAGTGTCTACAGACAGAATGACTTGCCATAGAAGTGTCTACAGACAGAATGACTTGCCATAGAAGTGTCTACAGACAGAATGACTTGCCATAGAAGTGTCTACAGACAGAATGACTTGCCATAGAAGTGTCTACAGACAGAATGACTTGCCATAGAAGTGTCTACAGACAGAATGACTTGCCATAGAAGTGTCTACAGACAGAATGACTTGCCATAGAAGTGTCTACAGACAGAATGACTTGCCATAGAAGTGTCTACAGACAGAATGACTTGCCATAGAAGTGTCTACAGACAGAATGACTTGCCATAGAAGTGTCTACAGACAGACCGACACGGCCATAGAGATGTCTACAGACAAAATGACTTGGCATAGAAGTATCTACAGACAGAATGACTTGCCGTAGAAGTGTCCACAGACAGAATGTCTTTCTCGAAGCACTGCCTGAATATTTCTCTTTAGGGAGTCCCAAAGACGCTTACACGGCAGATTAAACAGGGGAGACGGAACTAAAGTGCATTATTTGCCTTGTAATTATCGAAGCCATAAGCTTCAGTAGTTAGTCTCAATTTGGATCTATAAATTTGCTCTCGAGCTGCCAGGTGATCCTTCAGTTTCTTCTCTGTAGAGAAGCGACATCCCTACGGGAAGAGCGAATCAATATCTATCGACGCTTCGCCCATGATAGAGAGAGAGAGAGGGAGAGAGAGATAGAGAGAGAGAGAGAGAGAGAGAGAGAGAGAGAGAGAGAGAGAGAGAGAGAGAGAGAGAGAGAGAGAGAGAGAGTTCATGACTGAGAAATCTTCTAAACCGAATAAAAATTCAAGGCATTGATCGCCCAGACGCCTTCGGCGATAAGCGGAACGTGACTTCTAATTGCCCACATAGCCGAGCTGAGCTACTCAAAAAGTCGTAATTGCTCTTGAAAACGGAAATTTTTTCTTGAACCTGCGTCTGCTACTCAATTTTTATTAAAATGTAGCTCTCCAAACTAATTCTGGATTCAATGCAAAAGGAATAATTCTTGATAATCAGTCACGAGCGCATTAACGCTTGGAAAATATATTTAATAGAATATTGATGATTTCCTCTGCGCCTGCCGATGCCACTCCTTGAGGATGGCCGGACTGGCGGCTCACAACAGCTAACGATCAATGGAGAACCTGCGTTTTTCAAATTCAAAGACAGAATCGCAGATTAAAAGCCGAGTCTCCGATCTGGGGAGGCTGGGAGAGGAGGGGGTGCTTCATCCAGCCTGAGCAAATGAAGCCAAGTTCGAGCTCGTATGACTATTATGAAGAGAAAACTCGAACTCAACAGGAAACGAGTTTCTAGGGATACGGGCGCTTTATTCGATAAATTAGAAAGGGAAAACAGCCGAATTTGAGCAGAGCTGCCTTGCTTATTGCCTAGCGGATCACGTGGCTACTCAACTGCGTAAACTTAGTCAGTCTGCTACTCAGCATGAAAAACAATTTGCCTTTGACTCCAATTGAGTTGATAAGAAACTCTACAACGGCAGTAACGTGTAAATAATTAAAAAAGGGTTACGCAGACACAAGCATTCGATTTCGACATCTTTTAAATTCTAAAGTGCATTTTGATTTTTTCTAACTGTCCATACTGGTAAGGAAGGGGGCAGCTCAGACAGTGCTAACCCGTGCCGTTGTTTCTGACCGAATTTCGACTCGTTAACAGGAAGCCGCCGCCATTTTGCACTTCCATGGCGTGAACCTCCACCGTTGTCACTGTCACCATCGCCGAGCAAGTCGTTGCCCCCGCCTCTGCACCCGCCGCTGCCGACGCCGCCGCCGCCTTGCCTGCCAGTTCGTCTTCCTCCTCGTCCTCGTCCTCATCGCTGATGCGATCTCGACGCGCTGCGGCACCTCCATCCTTGCCGGTGATTCTTCCACCGCCTCTGACATCGGCTGCGGCCGCGGACGCACCCGGGCACTGCAGGTTGGCGCAGCAGCAGAACACGGCCGACATCATGCGCTGGCGGAACGACTGCATTATGATGCAATAGACCACCGGATTCGTGCACGAGTTCAGAGTCACCAGGGCCACCCCGATCAGCTGGGTGGGCGAGTTGTACACGTACTGCACAAGGTCGAGGTGGCCCAGCAGGTAGTAGATGCAGTCGTAGCTGAAGCACACTATGAAAATGCCTGTGATGATCACCGCAGACTTTGTCAGCTCCGTGGCTGCCCGCTGGCGAAACCGGCTGGTCTGTATGCCGCGATCGCCCAGCCGGTAAATTATAGCCGTATACAGGCAAACCACAGCGGCCACGGGCCCCAGGTACACCAGGAAAAACCACACAAAGCCGTACACACGGAACGCCTTCTTAAACACCTGGCTGGTGATTTCCGTGCTGCACAGATTGTTATCGGCGTCGAATTCCACTGAGAAGACGTCGATGATGTTCACCAACAGGGAGTAGCCGTGCAGCACCAGAAGATGAACAGCGGCGCTTCGATAGTTGAGCATTTTGTACTTGACTGGCTTGAACACGGCGAAGAAACGGTCGATGGCTATGAGGATGAGGTTCTGAACGCTGCTGAACACAAAGTACCAGTATAGAAGCTGGCTGGCAACCACATGGCACAGGAGGAAGCCTACGCTAATATTGTTGGTAGGATTCTGCGACGGCTTCACTAGCAGTATTAAGGTTGCAACGCAAACCATGAAGTCCATGAGCGTCTGGTGGAGGAACACGGCCGAGGCGAACTTCGACTGGTAGCGCCGCCTCAGCAGAGTCAGGATGACAAGAAAGTTGCCCACCAGGCCCAGGGTGGTGAACACGCCCTGCATCCAGCGCAGGCTGTCCACCCACCAGGAGGGATACGAGGACTCTGCTAGCGTCGTTGTCCCATTGGTATCATTACAAACTCCGAAAGACAATAGAGAAGAGGCATTTGGCAGCGAACTGCTGGAGTTGACCGAGTTAAGCTCGAACTGGCCCGGCAGCGTAGCCTGCCGCAGGCGCTGGCTCAGGTTTCGATTGTATTGATCGAGGCTGTCCAGAAATTCGCGTCTGACTCGCTGCTCCTGCATAATTCTTGATCGGGGCTGGCGCACAGTGGCAGGCGGTGCTGAGGGCTGCTGGCGTCAATTAGTGAGGCATAATCTCGTC
Source organism: Macrostomum lignano (assembly GCA_002269645.1). NCBI lineage: Eukaryota > Metazoa > Platyhelminthes > Macrostomidae > Macrostomum > Macrostomum lignano. The sequence continues at coordinate 104,214 of NIVC01001866.1, read as the reverse complement.
AATTTTTGTGTCGAAATTTTCGCAAGAAGCAGGCGAGACACCAATCTGACTGCTCGCTATCCGTCGTTGCTCCGTCTGCGCTTCCTTCCTATTGCTGCTTTCGCGGCTTAAAATATTCTTCCTTGGGCTCAAATTCTATTGGCTGAGCTGTCGATCAATGGCTGGCCGCTTATGAGCTTGCAATAAAACTGAGGAAAACCGCAGGAATTTCTCATTCTTGCATTCAAGGCGCGGAAAAGCGACATTGGCTTGTGCAGTTAAAACTCAGGTATAAAGAAGATGCTTCTAATTGAAGAATCAGACGGCTAGTTTAGCCGTATTGCACTGCATAATCCCTCAGAGCGTCCCTCGTGTGAAAATATGAAACAAAAGTCAAAATTTTTTACACATGCGCCTCTGGCTTGCCACCTAGTAGAAAATTTCACTAACAAGCTGCTCAAACAATCGATAGATATTGAAAGTCGCATGTGGCTGTTTTACTTACCGAGTGTTGCGTGCTTGCTTGGATAGGAAATAATGACGAAAATGTTGGATATTTTTGTGCGTACGCTTGAAAATCTGAAACGAATAACGGCAGCATCGTTTATTTTGTGCTCCGGAATCCCCTTTCTTCTAATGAAATGGGAAACTCCCCGGCTTCGACACAAATCGAACCGTATAGCGAGGGAACAAAAATTCCTCAAATCAAAAACCGTCTGCGCGTCATCCAAACTAAGAATAGTTGCTACTCTGGATGAGCAGCTCCGCCTTCCCAGGCGGTATTGCATCGTACTCATGTGCCAGAGGACCCGGATCGATTCATTCAGTAGCTAATCCGAGGGGTTAAACTTTCAAGGGGTGCTTTGCTCAACTAATTAACAAGCGCCTAATAGAAGGGCGCCTCATGTTCCACAATGACACCCGACGTCACAATCCCAAATTTCCCCAAAGAACACATTCCCCAAATGACACATTCCCCAAATGACACATTCCCAAAATTTCACATTCCCCAAATGACACATTCCCAAAATTTCACATTCCCCAAATGACAAATTCCCCAAAGGACACATTCCCCAAATGACACATTCCCCAAATGACACATTCCCCAAATGACACATTCCCCAAATGACACATTCCCCAAATGACACATTCCCCAAATGACACATTCCCCAAATGACACATTCCCCAAATGACACATTCCCCAAATGACACATTCCCCAAATGACACGTTCCCCACATTGCACTCCCCCATTACACATTCCTGAAATTACACATTCCTGAAATTCCACATACCCAAATTTCACATTCCCGAAATTACTCATTCCCCAAGTTTCACGTTTCCCAAAATACACATTCCCCCAAATTACAGATTTCCCCACTTTTCTGAGCATGCAGTTTCACTAACCAAAAACTACATGTAACACAATCCCGACTTTTATGCAGCCTCTTTTACTTTTTTTACTAGTTACATCAAAAAGTTCTGATAGTGAACGATAAGTTCTCCATAGACAATGCACTGTGCTGGATCTTGAAACGTGAAAGCAACTAAGGGTAGGGTAGTTACGGCGTTTGTAGAAGTGAGCCTGCATGAAGATGGAAAAAGTCGGTGCAGATGTAAACCTTTGGAAAAATGGATAGTACTGCCTTATATTTGGCTATACTATACTAAGAGTAAATTTAAACTACCAAGGCTCTTGAACAGCTTGCATTGTTCTTGTACGAGCTATATTAAGAAGCAATTTATCCGTCTGGTCTACACTAAATAAATAAATATGTGTTTTAGTATTCAACGGGGCGTGACTCCCTTTAGGGGCGTGAGTGCTCTATATACAACTCTAACTTTTTTTTCTTATTTCCATTATTGTCTTTTATATTCTGCATGACCCAAGACCTCTCAAAAAGGATCTGCTTTCTGAGTTCGTTCGATTTCGTTCAATATGTAAAAAGCGCATACGCAAATGGTATTTATAATTTTAATCGATTTCAATGATCAAAAAGAACAGCTTTTTATTTTTAAAAAACCGAGGAATTCCCTACCTTACCTTAACACACACTTCCCAGACTAACACTACTAATAGTAGGGTAAAAGCAAACGTATTACGTAGCGAAGCTTCATTCCAAAGAAATGCGACTTTTTGGCTTTCAGTACTTCTTCTGTTTGAAGCAAAGCTTTTCTGGTCGTGTGAAATTGTGAATTTTATTATTGTGAATTCATTGTGCGATGTAGTGAATCCATTTAATATAATTATGAATGAATTCTAAGTTGTCAAGCAGAATGTAGCGTGCCGTAAGTGACTGAGTTATACCGTGGGTGCCGCTTGGTCTGAGTGGCTATATGTATGTGGCCTTCGATCTGTTCTTATGATTCAGGGTTAGGTGCTTTATCCGAAAATTTTTTGCTTTTTTCACAATGTTAAAGCCCTATGAGCCCTAAGCACATAAGGGCCAACGGAAGTCCTTTTGGTTTAGTGTCCAGCCGGCCACCCTTGCATCATTGTTGTTGACTGCCATTAACATTTTGGAGCTGCAGGCTTGTAATCATTGGTGGCTCTTACCAATGCAATTGGCCTTTAAAAATGTAAGGGTCCAACTGATATACAAATTCCATTCTTTTCTGATACCCACCAATATCAATTTGTGGACTGATACCCATCCCAGTCCTTTTGTGGATCGGATACCTATCCCTATCCGATTCTGTGGACCGGACACCCATAACTATCCAATTCTTTGGACCGGACACCTATCCCTATCCGATTCTGTGGACCGGACACCCATAACTATCCAATTCTTTGGACCGGACACCTATCCCTATCCGATTCTGTGGACCGGACACCCATAACTATCCAATTCTGTGGACCGGACACCTATCCCTATCCAATTCTGTGGACCGGACACCTATCCCTATCCAATTCTGTGGACCGGACATCCATCCCTAAATCCTTCTGTGGACCGGACATCCATCCCTAAATCCTTCTGTGGACCGGACATCCATCCCTAAATCCTTCTGTGGACCGGACATCCATCCCTAAATCCTTCTGTGGACCGGACATTCATCCCTAAATCCTTCTGTGGACCGGACATCCATCCCTAAATCCTTCTGTGGACCGGACATCCATCCCTAAATCCTTCTGTGGACCGGACATCCATCCCTAAATCCTTCTGTGGACCGGACATCCATCCCTAAATCCTTCTGTGGACCGGACATCCATCCCTAAATCCTTCTGTGGACCGGACAACCATCCCTAAATCCTTCTGTGGACCGGACATCCATCCCTAAATCCTTCTGTGGACCGGACATCCATCCCTAAATCCTTCTGTGGGCCGGACAACCATCCCTAAATCCTTCTGTGGACCGGACACCTATCCCTATCCAATTCTGTGGACCGGACACCCATTCAACACCCAACCCTTTAAAAATACGGATCGACAGTCACACTATATACCCTAAAACCCTAACCCTTGTTTAGTAACCCTAAATCTAAACCCTCCGAGCGCATTAAGCGAGCTTCAGCCACAATAGGAAATGACACCCTAGAAGTACCATCTGTACAGTATGTTTGTTGAACAAAAGCTGGAGGAACGCTAGGGGGCTATTAGAAACAATCTGCTGCCACTGCATCAGTGCAGACTGAGCTTTTGAGCTTCCTGTATATTATAGTTTAGAACGCGGAGAAACCGAGCGGGATGCACAAGCGCCTTCTAGTCGTTGCAGCCTGGCAATTATTAATCCCCGTCAGTCAGTTTTAGAACACGTTTTTGAACCAAATTTAATACATGTAGGTGAAATCTCTGCTAGGAGAAGCACGTGAAAAACTCCTCCCCCCTTAAAGCCTGGCTTCCCTCAGTTAATTAACATTCTTCAAAAGCGTCTAAACAATGCTCCTGCATGCTGCAAAATTTCCTAGCTGTCCGCCCCGCCATTATGTGCATAAACAATTTTCTTTCAAGCTGCAAGCAATAAGAGAGAACTGCATCGGGATCGATTTCTCGTTTCAAATTCCCGCCCGCGTCTGCGGATCGGGCAGGGGCAGCTGCACTGCTTTTATCTTAATTTGAGCCTTCGCATGCGAGAGTACAAGGAGAATTTCCCCTGCCCTAGCTGTTCCTGTATAGTCCGGGTTAAAATTATAGCGCGAATTAAAGCGCCTTGTCCTCAATGCGGTTCTGCACGGAAACTAATTACATTGTATAGCGAAGAGCTAAGCTTTCAATCTCTTTGAGATGCTTGCAGATGCATTTTAAACGATGCATGTTTCGCTGCGCTGGTGCAAGCAGCAGCTGCCAGTGCAAACGGAAATAGGGGATAGATGTTCGACCAGAATTTCCGCAGATTAGTCGAAATGTACGTAATATATGATGTTAACGTAAATTCTGTAAAACTGTAAAACTGAACTTGATCGAGCACTCAATTGTTGCATTTGAAGCTTAGAAATTCGCAGTAAAATTATAACTAGACCCCCATTATGGTCATGGCCATTGGGTATAATGTAGCAGTCAAGCTGGACTACTTAACTACTTGACTACTTAGCTAGTGGTCCTTATGGTAGCACAGTTACATGTATACTATTCGGGCTACATGTAATTAATATGAACTATAATAAGTGATGCCCATTCATAACCGCTTACATGCAGGTCCTGTGTAGCTGTTCTTACGCTACACACAGTTTCTGCATGTATATAAACTTTATTATTATGTTTGACCTAATCATATATGATTTGTTGACAACTCATGTATGTTTGTACAGAGCAGCATTTCTATATTAAAATTTATAATTTATTACAATGATTACAGGCTACATGTAAATGCTAATCAGAACCCACTTTTGTACATGTAAATGTTGTTTAAAAGAAAAATTTTCTTTTTAAGCCTGAATATTGCCGTAAAACTACTTGCTACAAATAGATTTTTGTGCTAAATAAAAGTCACGTGACACTTGATTTAACATTGAACGGAATGCCGTGACTTCTACTTTTTTATTTAAAAAACTAGCTAATATTTAAATGATGAGCATGGTAATTGCTTTTTGTTAGCCGTATATCTTTAGAGAATCTCTACAATCTTTATCAAAATATAGAGCCACCCTTCTATCCATTCTTGGGTCTTAACCCTCCAAAATCCACCTCTCAACAAATTTCTGCTTTCTGCTTGACCATTTTCATCCGATTGTGTATTGTAGCTTAAATCAGCCTTTTTTAAACTAGCCAGCTTTTGTGAAAGAATGCTGAGATTAGTTATCGAATTGATATCAATTTTCTTTCTCCATTTAATTTAGCCATTAATAATCAAGTAATTGTTTTTTATTGATTTCGTAAATTGATTTCGTAACGCAAAAAAACTTACCGCTCCTTGACAGATTCGAATAACCGTTTTCATAGAATCCATATCCACCTTTCTTGTCTTGAGGCTTATTCATCTTTGAGAGTTTGTCAAGCATATTTGTCTTATTGTTGAGTTAATTTTTTTCTATAAAAGGTATGCCTAATAACTTTATATTTTTTATGCGCCTAGTTTCAATTTTTCAAGAATAATTACAATTGCAAACATGGTCTATAAATTGTAGTAGACTAGTAGAGCAACCATATTTTTTAAAATACAAGTTAATTTACTTAATTGCAATGAAATTCAACCCGCTATTCTACCATGATTAGGCCTAACCATGCCAATAATAATATTGCCAAATAATATGACACCACCTTATTTGTTACAAAAAGGAACTACAATGAAGGCAATGTTCTTTTCTTCTACTTTATTGTATTAAATTATTTTCATGTGATTGTGAAAAATAATAAAATATGAAGTCATTAGTGTTAACTATTTATATGGTTTAATAGTAAAAGTTTAATTTGTTAATAAAAATTAAAATGAATTCAAATTATATGGAACAATAAATACAAAAACAAGAAAAAATGTTGAGTAATAGCTAATATCAATATTTTTGTGTTTTTTCTATTTTTAGGCTCTAATTAATTAATAATTATACTATTATAAAGACACATGTGCCATAGTCTGGATCATGCTAGACCTAGGTGCATGCCTGAACAAAAATTGACTACTTACAAATATATGCCAAAAATGGAGTGCCTAAAGTAAAGGACCATTTTCGGCTAAAAATTTGGTTGACTATTTATTTTTCTTGTCAATATTATTAATAGTGGAATTGATACAAACAAACATTTGTTCAAATGCTTTATCACAAGCTTAAAAACCAGAAGGCTTGCAATTTATTCTTAAAAATGAACTTTTCATTTTTTCCACTTAATATTAACTCTTCCATTTGATTCTATAAAGTGTATGCACATTATTTTCTTAGAAGTACTGCATGCTAACTGTGCACTTTTGGCATTCAAAGCCAATGCATGCCCAGATTTTTGGGTATATACTACATGATCCAGAGTGTGGCATTTAAGTAAAAATTTGTAGAGAGGTAGATTTTGGAAGGTAAAGACCCAAGAAGAAATAGAAGGGTAGCTCTATATTTCAGTTAAAATTTGCTTTGTGCCCATTTTGATTTTTTTTTCTAGTCTCTATCTAATACAGCAATAGGGTTAAAATTAAGGTTGAAATTATAAAATTAAAAGTTAATTAGTTAAGATTTTTTTATCTTAATACTTTTAATATTAATGGAGTTAAGATTTTTATTGATAGTACCCAATACCATTTGTTTTTGTTTTTATACTAAACTAGAAGTGTATGCAATTTCTTTATTTACTAAATCTTCATAAAAACCTTGTTTT